>ML784093.1:654780-726891 GCA_009831015.1 Picea engelmannii | reverse complement strand
CCCTAAGGAAGAAATAGGTTCCATCAACTCACTGGGCAGAATCGATTCTCAGCAAGGAAGGACAGTTCCAGCAGTAGTGTTGGATAGAATTGGGCGAAAACAGTGGAATAGAATGAACCGAAAGTAGAGGAGAATTGCGCAGCGGCAACTCGAATAGAAAGGTAACCCAAATTCTACAGGGGGTTTTGGTTTTCATCCACGTTTGCGTCATTGCAAACTTGACTAGGACCTAGACCAGCAAGCACTTCCATCTTGGTATTTTCCAGCAAAAGAATTCAACCTATTGAGGCAATATTCACGTAGCTTTATGAATTTGCAGCTTAACAGAAGAGACTAGTTGTGTGAATTGGACTCCTCCCCTTTGTATATTTGTTTTATTCTAAAATTTGTGTGCGCTTCTTGTCTTTGTTGTATCCTCTGAGTCCATGTTGGCAGCCTGGGTGGTAGTAGTTTTCGTGCCCATCCAAGGCTGCGTTAATTGGCATCACAGCGGGTTGACTCCCTCTTTAAATTACAACTCCATCAAAGAGAAGGAAGACTGGGTAGACGTTTTTGAGAATACCTACAATATTCGCTGGTTAGAATTGTAGAAAAAGGGAAATGAATAGCTCCAACCAACAGCTGGGTAGATGCTATCAAGAAATTAAAATTGCAAACAGTGAGGTGGAGAAGAAGTGGTGGGCATATTTGGAATATGCTTGCAGTTGGTAAAGAGCCTGTGAGCCTTGATTTTTCTATGCAGAGAACCCATTGGGGTTTGGGAGATTAAAGAGCAGAACTTAATTCTGCTAGTTATGGAAGGGAACTCTTGTAGAGAAAAATTCTTATGTAGAGTTTTCAAGTAAAAATGAAGACAACAGTTCCAACAGAGTAATCACTGGGATAACTGTTGAAGGGGGTTTGAGTGAAGAAGAGCCAGTGAAGAGAAAGCTACCAGCAAGACCATTTCTTAGGAAATGAATATGGGCCTTACAGAGAAGGAGGTGAGGAACTATATAGATAGCTAGGGGACATGGAGGAGGCCCTAGGAGTTAAAACAACCAAGAGAAAGCCTAAGGGAAAGACCATAACAAATCAATTAAAAGTTGAGAATGCCCTGCAAAAGGAGGTGCAGACATTTATTCAAATGAATTACAGCATTGGAGAAGGCCCAAAAGGAAGAATAAAAAATGAAGAAAGTGTCAAGGACAAAGGCACAATAGCAAGAGGATAATGCTGTGAAGGTAATGCTAGTTGAAGAGCAATGAGTTGCCTGTCATATAGAGAAAGTAGTTATTCACGTTGAAATGGAGAACGGAATAGGTGAAGACTCGACAAATTAAGGGGGACGATGAAGAAGATGGTGATGGTGTTGGGACTATCGTTTGTGCCCTTGAGGAAGGAGAGCCTTTGGAGGTTCTTTGGGGAGCCCAATTTCTGTCTAATAGTTTGTTTGTGTATGAATGTGCAAGCAAAGAAGCTAGCAGCAAGCTTGGGTTAGTGAGGAACACACCATTCAGTTGGCAGTAATAAAAGATGAGGAATGTGCCCATGCCAAGATGGACAAGGCCAAAGAAGCCCAAGTTGAAATGGGTCAAGTTAAAGTGAGACTGTTAAGTTATCAAAAATAAGGGGATATCAGGCCATGAGGACATTGCAGAAGATGAGTCAGATATTGAGGTGACAACTACCATAACAGGGGTTGAAGGAGACATCAACAATGAGGGTGCAACATTCAGAGTCAATTTTGAAGTCGAAGGCTCCCAAGTGTAGAAGAGTTAGCAGATTGAAAAAATCTCCTATGTAGAGGAGGTGAAGGAAGATCTACAAGTAGTGAAGATGAGATAAAATGAAGAGCAATGCTTGCCAAAGTGTGAGATGGATGGTGATGCTAGAGTCATCATTTGTGCATCTGAAGATGGAGAGTCCCTAGAAGACTTGCTCATTAGGATATTTGATTTAATCAATACATCTATTGTTTGTCAATATGCAAGTACAAAGGAAGAAGCAACCCTAGTGTTGTTGCAAGTCATGAAGAGCACAACAATAACATTGTTGTAGTATTTGGAAAATAATTTGAAGGAGAGGATAGAATTGAAAGTGTTATAAGAGCGGAAGAGATTGCAACCCATTGAGAGGTTGGAGAACATGAAACAGAGGTCTACGTAGCAACCATATCAAGGGCTGAAAGAGAATGCAACCACGGAGCATTTACAAACTGCCAAGGCCTATTCGAAGGTGAAAAGGTTGAAAGAGGAGTTGCAATAGAAGAGAATGACAAACCTATAGAACTAGGGAAGGTTGTAAAGGAAGATAAAGGAATTGAAGGGGAAATAGCCTTGAAAGTTATTGAAGCAAAGGACACACATGAAGAGGTTGTCAATGCCAATTTTCATTGTGAGGATGGAGACTCCTATGCCCAAGAGGAGCATGAGAATGAGAAGAAGGTCCATGTGGAAGATGGACATGAGAATGATGATGCTACCATAGCAACAAMATAACCAGTAGAAGAGAAGGAAACCCTAGAAGTTGTAKATGCAGTGGTCAAAGCTACAAAAGAGAAAGAAGATGGTCCAAGAGGAGCCCTTATTTTATTTAATCACTWATTTGTTTATGAGTGTGCAAGGATAAACATCRATATTGACATTGGAAGAGATGAGAAGAAAGGACACAATGATGGAGTGCCAAGGCTAATAAGAAGCATGAGAAAAGAAGAAAAAAAAAATATGATGAAAACAAGTCAAGTTTAAAATCAGTAAAAGTAGAAAAATATCCYTGCGTTGGTGCARAGRTAGTTGGAGAGGATGATGAGCATGTCATTAAATGCATGGTTGAGGAAGATGAYGAGGAAAAAGATCCTACAACCATCGTGCAAGTAGATCTAGCTGTGCATGTGACTAATTGCACATTGAAGGAGGAAGATGTGATAGAAGAAAACCTTGCAACTACATGTAAGCAAGGAAKTCTAGGAAACGAAAATATTGAAGAAGTTCTTATGCCTTGGAGCACTAAGGAAGATGAATGCCACTAGCAWATGGMAAAGTGGAAGAGGCACTAATGGGAATGAYTGTATCCATGTAAGGGATTTTATTATATCCAAACAACATCAAGAGGAAGTGGTGTTTGTTGTGTTAATGGCCCAAGAGGAAGAGGGCTTTGTGCTTTAAAGTGAGTAGAAGGATAAAAGGGAGAAGGGATTATGTTGAGTAGATCAACTTAAGGAAAGTTTGAGAGAGCTTGAATAGTTGCATATTTAGCATAGTGAATAGATCAACTTAAGGAAAGCTTGTATGGGCTACTAGATGATGGATCAGACCTACAATACAACAAAAATGGCCCTAGGGTTTGATGAAGAATGAACAAGAAATACACTCAAACCCTCCAAAGTTGGCTAAGGGTTAAGTCATGAAAATCAGCGAACAAGTAAACTAAAGAAAGATATAACGATTAGGCTCAAAAATACAAAAAAGGGTGGATGGAATTTATATTTTGACTGAAGAGTAAGTGAGGATGTTTCCCTACCATTAGGCCATGGGATCCTTTTTATCCTTGTTGATTCTTCTTTACTGAAGTGTTGAAGTCTTCTCTCACATAGGGTCGGGAGAAGAGCTTCAAACTAAAAATAACACAGTAATAGATCCAAAGGGGGTTAAATCCACAAAGAAAAATAACTGAGTTAATGCAAGGTTTTCTTTAGCAAATCATGATACAGTAGAACAAAACTCATAAGTATTCCTTCTAAATGCATCACACATGTGACTAAAAAATACTTAGCAAAGAAAAAACAGATAATGAAATCATACCTTTTTGGATTTACTTTCCTCAATGACCTTTGTTGCTTCAAAGCTATAATTCTATTTGTTTTCCTTTAAAAACTTGAAACATTGCTTGAATAGAAATAGACACTAGAGACAAATAGCAAGAGAGCTTCTTTCTTTATTCTCCAATGAAATGAAATGGAGGAAGACTTCTTCTTTTGTAGGTGACAAGCCTCCTCAAATATGTTACAAAACCATGTGCTAGCTCAAAAACCATGAGATCAAAACCATTTGCCTGATAAAACCATGGGACAAATGCAAATAATAATAAAATACATGAATAATAAGCTCATAAAGTGCAATGTCTCTCTAGAAGAAGTCATAATACATAGAAAAGCCACACGTGTGGACGACATGGAAGCTGAGAGAGGTGTGCCCCTCAAAAGATGGTGTCCACGTCTAGGAAATGGTCCATACCAAGTCAAAAGGTCCAATAGCTAAGTCAAATAGTCCAATAGATGCCTCCTCAATCTAAGGAATGGCCTAGAAGTGGAGGAACAATCTAGAGAAGGATGACATCATCCTTAGTATGTGAGTCATTCAAGTAATAAATCCCTCTTAAAAGACATGTGTGGGCTCAAGAAGCCTATCACCCCTCAAAGAATAGTCAAGTAGATATATGTCAACAAGGGGTCTAACTCTTATTTTTTCATTTATTTATTCATATAGCTTGATTTGGCTAGGATATTTTACTTATAATATTCTTTTATAGGGAGCTTAGTGTTGAGTTTCCATCCTTGACATGTTTCTTACTACCCCTCCAAGTCTTTTTCTTTTAAATGCTCAGTTTATTGAACAAGTCCCTTTTCTTTAGATATTTGTAGACAACCCAAGGACTAGGGGCATTGGCCTCATAGCAAGGGGCATTACTCAAGCTTAATACTTGGATTTTAACTTTGGCTCTTCACCTCTTAGTCTTATTGGCTTTATTGATTCAAGCTTTAATTTTGACCCTTCCTTTTGACCTTTGAGAAGTCATACATGACCAGGATGTAATTTTTTATGTGGATGGAATGAATGATACTAGGGAGGTGAAAAATGGTTAGCATGGTTGGGATATGGATGACGCTATCTAGCCTAGACACCCATTGGTACAAGTTAACCTAAGAAATTACATACTCTAACAGAAAACATGTTCCCCAAGGTTCTACAAGGCAAATAATAAAACCATATAATGTTATTAAATTCCAATAGATAATCGTTAGGTGTATACCACTTTACAGCAAGCTAAGTTATATCATCATGTCCAAATAGGTATTAATACATGGAATATCGAATGAAGCAAGTTGAACCATACCATGTCATACCACAATGCATCTATCATCTAAGGAGTGGGGATGAAAGTGAGTGTTGATGGGCATTTATGACACTCCGTCAACGAGAAGGGAAGATCCGGTCTGAGGTTGTCTAGTTAACCCAAGCCATTAAAAATAACCTACCCTGACGGGTTTTGTGGCTTTGTTAGCCAATGAAAACACTAAAGTAAACTAAGAAAGGCACAAACTATCTATCTATACAATCTCACTACGTACATTAACTGATAAACCTATCTATTAATATATATATCTAACATACAGTCTTATTATATACAATATGTATGTACAGATACAAGGTTTGCATAAAGCCTTGTAAAAATTGAAAGTTTTACTACTGAAACAAAGTTTGAGAAAGATATAACGCTAAGGAAATTATTCTATAACTATATAGTCACAAACAATAAAATGAATGAATAAGATCCATAATGATATAATTGTAATGAACAAAGCATTTAAATTTGAATCGTTTAATCGTTATTCATTCACAAAAATAAATAAATTAACTAAACAGAAAAAAGTAACTAACCTGATGTTGATCAGCGATAAAGAAAATCACTAAGCTTTTTGTCTTTATGCATAATGCAAGCTCCAATAACTCGTTTACCAAGCAAAAATCTATGGCAAGAGGCAGAGAATATCTTATAATATTTCCTTAAGTAATTCAAGGAATTTTATGTTTTAAAAGCAACCTATAAGTAACAGAAAGACAAATGTTTTTCTCATGTGACTTTATGTGATTCAAAATCTAGATATGGAATCAACTCCAATCTCCGGCAAATGATATAACAATATCTAACATTCGACGTAAACTCATAATGTACAGATACTTGTTTTACAACATGAAAACATAAAGTGTTGAACAAACTAAAGCTAATTCATAACATGTATGTTTTCATGCTCACAAAAATATGAAAATAATACAACAATAATCACATCATACAGTCTACATTAAAGCCAAAAGCACATTGTATTTCATATCATTCCAAAAAAATAAGTCCATCTTAAGGTCCCAAAAACAATACCCCTTGTCTCTAGGCAAGTATCAGTATTTAAAATAAGTTCATGATTTGTTTCTCATATCTTCTAAGATAGAGGCAGATCTTCCTTAATAAAGTCTTTTCCAAAAAATAACCAAAATTAAGGTCTGTTGTAACAGCCATTCAAAAAAAATTACATAATTCAAAATATTTTTGAAACTATTTTTAAAGAAAAACTTGCAAATTTGGAGCATCTCCAATGGTTCACTTGTTCCTTCAACCATTGCAATTCGTTCCTCTTCAAACATGAGAAGAAAAATGAAATTTAATTTAGAAAAATAATCCAATAAACTAATTATAGACAAGCTACATAATCTATGATTTTGTAGCTAGTCTAATAAAACAAAAACAAAACGAATTATGTTATAATAAAACAATCAAAACGTTAATTCTAAGAAATTTGTTTACCCATTAAACATTGGAAAAAGAGGCATCTGATCATTTCGAGTTCATAACAACATTGATGTTGGATGAGTTTTTTATAACAATATCTCCTGATTTCCTAGATCTTTTGCTTGCTCCGGGGGAAGTTTGGTGCACACTGACTCTCAGATCCAAGTTTTCCCTTTCCAACACTATGTTTCGAGCCATTACCTAATTAAGTTGAGCTTGCAAATAAGGGATATCTTGATAGTACCTCTGAATCCAAGTGAAACATTCTTCACAATACACCTATTCCAATCTCGGTATAGGGTGTGTATCTTTTGTGTTCAAAGGTTTAACTTGTGCCATGGTCGTTTTTAAATCATATTGTATTCCTGAAAACCCCCCTTGTTCCCTTAAAAATGGAGGCAGGTTTGAAAACAAAACATATTGGGGCAAATCCACTCTAGTGGAATCATAACTTGCATCCTCAACAAAGATCGTATCTTCAATAACAACTGTAGGAATGGGTTTATCACTATTTTGATATTGGTTCCTTGTCATCCTCGACAAAAGTCTACCACTCCTCTTATTTATGAAATCTATGTCATTAACGTCCTTTGTAACTTTCTTTTCCTATCTTTTGATTTTATTTTTATCATTACTAACCTTGGTTTGTACAGGATCAGGGGTGACTAATGACCTATTTCTTAAAAGACTCATAATTTCTTCCAAAGATTTCTTTGGAACAAAATCGTGTTTTTTGGAGGTGACCTCAGCTACCGGAAGCAACTAGATCGAAGTATCGGAAGGTAAGACAGAGTCTTTCGAGATTTGTATCTCAACTCAAAAAATTTGCAGAGAATGGGACGACACAGTTGGACCAACAGGTTCATCAACACTCAGAGGTAAACCAGAAACAAACTCAAATGGCAAAGGAACAAGGCTATTCCTAACAAGAAAACTCTACCAATTATCTATTGTCTTCAACAATTGGGCATTAACCAGAATTCGAATTAGACCATGGTGGAACAAATTGGACTCAGAGTTAGGGTTATGTCTTTGGTAAAACCTTGACATTTTCTGAAGACTCATAAGTAAATAAAAAGGCAAGTTCAACTTAAAACCCAAGAATACCATCAATAATCGTATATGAAACAAAAACACCAGTCCATAACGTCCCTCGCAGGTCACAAATTGTTTAATTATCAACAACAAGTCATGTCAACGAGTTCTGAACAACTGGATAGGCGTACCTTTTACGTTATAGCGTGATTTTCTAGATACCAACAGTAAATTCCATGGGATGCCTTCTATCTTCATATTCTTAAACCAGTGGTCCCCTTCCTACGACAGACCTGTGGCCTCAGTTATGGATTCTTCGTTTACTTGTAACTGCAAGTCGCCTACCTTGGATTTGGCACCATCAAAAGTTTTGGCAAAGGCTTGTGAAACTTCCAGGTTAAAACCCTCAAAAGACTGGATGAAATTAACCCAACCGAAAAGGACGAGATCATCTATAGCTTCGTCATGAGATAGAAAATCATGTGAGCCATTCGGCTCCACCCTAACCACAGGAGCCATCATCTTGTGCACAATCTACCAAAAGATTCAAAATGGAGGGGTCTACGCTCGAGCCAACCCAAAACAAATGGTTGAGTTTGCATGGCTAACGGTGACCCAAAAAATAAGGGCTCGGAAGGATGCTACCATGACGTCCACCTCAATCTTTGATTAAACATCCAGAACCAGAGGACAAAAAACTCAAAAACCACTTTGCCTCCTAAAACCTAATCTATGGTTACGAAGGACCATCCAAAATTTGAAATGAATGTGATCACTGATGGACAGGACAAAGAAGTAATGGTTTCATATCACAGTTGCTAGCCAAGTCATACGTTGATAAGACAGTGACAGAACAGTTTAATGTAGCATTTGGATCATATGGTAAGGTAACAAAAACATAACCAAAATCGCAAAGGGTAAGGAAATAATCGAACTTTAAAAAATGATTTAATCATAACATAAATCACCCACAATTTGGTTCTATCCTTATGCTATGAAACTTTTATAAAATTTCCACATGGTCACCTATTCACCAAGCCTAAATGTTTTGTGATTTTAGGACTTCCAAAGGTTCGTTTGATTTCACAGGGTGAGAACCTTCAGAGTTCATTCAAAGTGCTTATAAAAGGATTTCAATTTCATGCTTGTTAGTCATGAAAATGAAATTGGTAAACGAGTCAGCTAAAAATAAAATAAAAAATAAAACAACTGATCAACCAAGTAATCACCCAAAAACAATGATCAATTTCGTCATAAAAATAAATTAGGCAGCGGATAAAAAAATTCTTTGCAATTTTTGCGTTTCAAAAAATCAATTAAGTGATATGATAATTTGGCTGCCAACAATGGCAACTCACTGGGCAAAGCGGTTATCTCTGCATCATCAAAACTTTATGTCAAGGAAAAAAAAATCTTAAATAACACTTAAAGCAACTTTGAAATAGATCATAATTGAAGATTAAATTATTAAGATTAGTTCAGAAAAATTAATACAGTCATATTCAAAAGGAGTGCTTTAACAAATGATTATAACCTGAAAGTTAGTTTTGATCAAAAGGCGAAAATATTTATAAAGGTAATTTCAATATGGTTGACAGGGCCACTACTACCAGTAGGCATTCATAGCCTCGACAGGGATGTCATTTAACCCACTAAAGTACTTTAATCCCATCCAAGAGTCGTCTATCCATGATATAAAACTTTTGATATACGATCAATCTTATAAAACATACCTCACATATCTCTAACCTGACATTGCTTCACTACCAGCAGGCCCATTCAGTACCCCGATGAAGTTGTCTTGGTATCATGTGCGCATTTACCTGCTGCCAATAGGCCTGTTCAATACCCCGGTGGGTTTACACACATTTCCCACATGTTGAAGTGTTTCCAACTCTCCTTGTTCATTTATAATGATATAATTTGAAGATTTCATAATGACGAGAGAGCAGAGAGATACTAGAGACTTGATAACCAGACAGATATATGATCGATCATTAATATTTTCTTTTTTTTCTTTAAGAACTGATAGTTTTAATCATGTTTTAGACATTTAGATTTCAATCAAGAAAAGATCTAGAGGATGGGGAAGCACTTCGAGGTAATATGATTAGAACTGGGATGGTGTAAAAAGTTTAAAGGTGATCATACTTCCCAAAGAACTTGACAAAATTTCAGGAATAATATTCTGGAAAAGACTTCTAAAATGATCGTCTTATAAACAAATCATTTTAGCTAAACCTTAATATTGAAGATGTTTTAACTATTTCAAACTTCCATTAGTGATAAATCTGATGATGAAAATTCTTTTTCACAATGGGTTGTGAGTCAGAAATAACTTGAAAAATAAAACCAAACAACGAAAGCAACAATAAAATAATCAACAGAAAACAAAAATATAAACATCTAGGGATATTTACACGGGGCAGGTCTTATTCCACTCACGCGAAGTACTTCTTGAGAGTCTGGCCATTCACCGGGAAATTGTATGGTTGTCCCTCCAAGTTTTGCAAATGAAAGGAGCTAGGACCCAATTTTTCTCCAATAACAAAAGGCCCCAACCACAGGTTTTGAAACTTGCTATGTTCTCCTTTATCCTCATGTGCTTTGTCCCACTTAAGAACCAAATCTCCTACGTCAAATTATCTATCCGAGGATGAACTTGCATCAAATTGGTTTTTAAGAATTTGTTGGTGTTGGTCCAATTTATGTTTTGCTTGTGTCCTAGTTTCTTCTAATTTAAGCAAAGCATTTATTCGATTCTCTAAAGTGGGGAATTCTCCCTCCTAAACTTTATGAGATAACTGAAGTGAGGGGAGCAGGACGTGGGGAGGAAGGATATCTTCTCTTCCATATACGAGGAAGAAAGGAGAATTACCGATGGATGTTTTTGGGGTGACCCTATTAGCCCAAAATGTATTATATAATGCATTGTGCCAATTTTTGTGATTATCTGACACTGTTCTTTTCAGTATTTTAATCAGATTTTTGTTTGTTGACTCAGCCAAGCCATTGCCTTGAGTATAATAACTAGCAGAGTATTTTAGCTTAATTCCCTTTTCTAGAGAAAAAGCATTCATGTCCAAGGAAGAAAAATAAGAAGCATTATCAAAAACTAAACATTTGGGTATTCTAAAACATGTGATAATATGAGAATTCAAGAACGAAATTACCCGATTAGTGTTTACTACCCTTAACGGTAAAGCTTCATACCATCTTGTAAAATAATATGTTGCCATGAGAATGTATTTGTGTGGTTGTGAAGAAGGTGGGTTAATCGGTCCTATGATATCTAGGCCCCACTATTGGAATGGTGTATCTATTGTAACGGGTTGCAAGGGAAATGCAACCTTCTTGACCCGTCCTGTAGCTTTTTGACAAATTATACATTTGTGAGCCATAGTATGAGCATCCTTAAATAATGTGGGCCAATAGTAACCAGCCCTAAGTACTTTGTGGGCAGTTGTGTCTCCATGAAAATGACCCCTGACATCACCGGAATGTAACTCAACAAGTACATTTTCAAATTCTTCATTTTCTAGGCAACGCAGAAATACACCATCAAAATTCTTCTAAAACAATACATCCTTAATTAATTGAAAAGATGTAGATTTGAGCCTTAGCGCTCTTTTGTTTTTTGGATCATGATTTCGAGGAGTAGTTATGTGCAGCAAATAAAATCTGATATCATTATACCATGAATTAGGCATAGTTTGTGTACAACAGATTTGTGTTTCATTATGAAATTTTTCCAACTAGTGTTGTGGGTTGATTTTCTATCATTTCAACTGAGTCAACCACTAGTTTTCAAAGGCCTTGGTCTCTAACAATTTGTGTGGGTAGGATTTTGAGATCATACTCTTGAAGGGAGGTCATCCAATTAGCCCTTTTCTCCCCAAGTTCCTTCTGAACTAACAGATTTCTTACAACAGGGTAAGGAACAATGACTTTTATCCTAGATTTCAACAGGTAAGGTCTGAAATGTTTAATTGCCTTAAATACTGAGTAGGCTTGTTGATCTACTGTAGGATAATTTAATTACTCTCCTTTAAAAGAATAACTCATAAATGAAATGTGTATTTCATTATTTTCAACATTTTTCTGAGTAAGCATAGCAGCATACGACCTATCTGATGCAAAAGTGTAAAGCGTGAAGTCTTTGGAGAAATCATGACTCATTAAGAAGGGGAATTCGATTATAGATTTTCTAATGGAATTAAAAGTTAGGTTCTCTTGTGGTCCCCATTTAAAAGGAACGTCATTTTTAATCAGGTTTTGCAGAGGCCTAACCATCTCAGAAAAACTTGGAACAAAGCGTCTGACGAAATTTATTTTACCAAAAAAAGATTGCATTTCCTTTTTGGAAGATGGTGGAGGGAGATTGGAAATAGCTTTTGTTTGTTTGGGGTCTATAATGATTCCCTCCTTGAAACTATAAATCCAAGTAATCTTCCCTTCTTTACTGCAAAAAGTGGTTTCTTGGGATTCAGTGAAATACCAAACTTACGACAACGTTCTCGTACAACCCTAAGATGTGACAAGTGATCTTTTTTTTTCTTTGAAAAGACAATGACATCATCTAGGTAGACAACAACTAATTGGTTGATAAAGCCATGAAAAGCAATATCCATTTCCCTCTAGAAAGTGGCTCCGACATTAATCAATCTGAAAGGCATTTTTTTATTAGGCATAGGTGCCCCAAGGGGTGTGGAATGTGGTTTTTAACTGATATGATGGGGATATAAGGACCTAATTGTACCTTGAGAAACCATCTAGTAAAGATAGCCTTTCAGAATCAGACACATGTTGCAAAATTTGTTCCATTGGAGGAACAAGATAATTGTCTTTATCAGAGGCTCAATTTAAGTTACAAAAATCGGCACAGAGCCTAATTTCTCCATTCTTCTTTCTTATCAGGACCAAGTTGGATACCCATTAGGTATGTCGAACTGAAAAAATGATTTTGATGGTTAATAATTTATTTAGTTCCTTTCTTACTGTGGGTTCTAATTTAGGATGCATTTTCCTAAGTTTTTGTTGAAATGGTTAGATTTAGGGATTCATAGGAATTGCATGTTGTATTATGTTTGGATCAAAGGTTTTCAAATCATCGTATGTCCAAGAACACACATATTTAAATTATTTAAACTATTTTATGAATGTGAATCTTTCTTATTGAGAACGCCCTTTACCCAGATTGATATTCTGAGGATTATCTTGCGTTCGTAAGTTTATAGTCCCATAAAGTAATGAGGAATTGTTTTTTTTGCAATTAACCACTCCCCTAAACTTGTCATGTAAATCATAAAACTTTTCTAATCTAACGACAGACTTAGGGATAGAATTTACCATATCAGATGATGTTTCAGCAGAACGAGGGTCAGATATTACCCAAAAATCATGGAGATTTTCATTGTGAGTACTTTCATCAATTAAAACATCTTGGAAAGTGTCCTCCATATGCAGAAAATTTATGATTTGTTGGTCATCGTCAAACACTCGCCAATTGGTAATATTGTCGGGGATCGATGGTCTGAACATCATTTCAACAGAAAATGCATTAGGAGAAAAACCCTCAGTAGGTAATAATTTTGACGCAACATTAGCCAATAAATCTGCTTCGAAATTACTAGATCTAGGAATAGAACTTATGTTAAAAGCGAGAAATTTATGGATTAAGTTCCATATCTCGGTTTGGTAGTTTTTGAGATGAGGTGATAAACGATGAATAGAATTTTTTACCTGTTTAACTACAATTTCAGAATCACCAAATACCATCAATATTTGCACCTTAAGATCTATGGCCTTATTTAGTCCCTGCAGGAGTGCTTCATATTTAGTACACTCAAATTCTAATCGATAGGCAATCAATGTCTTATTACCTTTGGGGTCAATCAAAACACAACCCGCACTGGCTCCTTCACGATATTTAGACCCATCAAAGTATAAAGACTAGAATTCATCATCATCAACAATGTTTGCATCATTTTTCAAAATTGTCACCTGAGTATGGGCTACAATTTCAGATTGTTGATCCGGGTTTGGAATAGTGGATATTTCAGTCATGAAATTCCCAAAGAAAGTGTCCCTACCTTGAGCTTCAAATAGGTTTACACCAACGGTAAAAGGCTCATTCGAATCATTTAGATCTGTAACAGTGTACTTAAGATAATGTTCCCTATTAACTCTGTTCTTGTTAGGTTGGTCATTTTTCGGTAACCACAGATGAGACCAATCTGTAGAAAAATAACCGTGCAATTGTTCGGACCAATCTCTACTCAAGAACAAACCATAAACTTCTAGAATATCAATGACAACGATGTCAATTACCCAGTGCACTTTTGGGTTAGATGACAATCTAATCAATACATCTTTAAGTTCACCAACAACCGTGACATTAGTTCTTTCTAACTGAATAATTTTCAAATCAGAAGGCTTGACTTCAGCATTAATCTTCTCACAAACAAACAAAGGCATTACATTCAATGAGGCCCTAGAATCAACCATACAGTTATTCACATTTCTGTTGAAGATTTTGAAAGTTAACAGTAACGGTGGTACATTTTTTCATGGTGTGGGAGTAGAAATCTGTTGTTTTTTTTTGTTACAGCTGAAGTAATTTTATCTAAATTCCTTACAGTTTTATCTGATGTGTCCTTTTTATTATGATCTTCAGGTGGTATTTTTCTCACGACATCTTTCATTTTGTTTATGCCATTTTCTGTTGATTTTTTATTCAAAGGATCATTCTTTTTACTATTATCATCTATACTTCGCAACATTTTCTGTAGGATGAGAGGGAATTTGAGCAGTTCAAAAATCGATATATTTTCCCTTAGCCTTTTAAGATCTTCAACAAGATCATATTCTAAATCTAGGGAAATGGTATTTTGTGACATTTCAACCTGTTTTGGTTGTCTTGACATCGTATTCTTACTTGTCTCAAGTGAATATGTGTTTTTCACCTTATTCGAGTGTTATACAGGTGTTGGTTTTTATGGACAGTTTCGAAATTAGCATGGAAAATATTGTCGGAAAGATGTCCGAAAACTGGGGGAGATGAGTCTTTCTCATCAGGTGTTTCTTATTCACCTGCATCATTTTGGTTTTCAGGTAGGACATAAAGAAAACTATCATTTCCATCTAATATTGTTTGTAAATCATATTGTAACCCTTCAAAATTTAGACCTTATGTAGTCAAATTTGGTATGTTTGGAGGAAGAGGTTTCCTAAAAGGTGGTCTAAAATCCCCTTTACTTGAATATGCTTCTTCAACAGATCTTTTCAAGTCTATGACTTGATTATATAACTTATGGAAGGCTTTATGTAAACCCTCCAAGTCTAAAGTTTCTTGTTCTTTTTTATTTGGGGAAGGTCTAGTAAAGACTTCTATTTTCTTTTTAGAAGAGGAACTTGATTCAGCTTCCACATTTACATTATCCTTTAAACTAACAATATCCTTTTCAATGAGGACTCATCCTCAAAATCTTCTAGTAATGTGTTTTTCTTAGACCTATTAACCCATATAGCTATATTATGATGTAGGGCTTTAGCATAATATGCAATAATCAAGTTTTCAGCAGGCACAGATTTTGTAGGTATTTTTTTTTAAGCGTAAGGAATATCTGATTGAAACCCTTGACTCTCTCTTTGGGGTTCATTTTCATGTTGGACAATTCCATTACTAAAACTTCTGGAGATTTTTCATCCCCAAACTTTTCTAAGAAAAAGGTCTCAAACATGTCCCAAGAAACAATAATTTGGGGTTGTTGTGCAAAATACCACATGGAGGAATTTCCTTCAAAGGTGTAAGGGAATAGCCTACACACGATGTCCTCGTGTTTGACATTTCGAAGCCTAATAGCTAACATGAATTTTTTGATATGATCCTCGGCTAATGGCTTCGAATCGAGGTCAAATTTGGGTAACCACTTTTCAGAATGTTTAGGTAACGGATGTTGAGGTCTGGGTACTGCCATGACATCTTGATCAAGCCAAGGTCTAGCGGGGTTTTTTTGGTTAGCCATGGGATTTGGTGTGGGTGAATTTCGAGATTTCCCAGACGAAGAACTGTCTTCATCGAAGGATTCTCCTCTTGAAGAGAGTGGAGAAGACCCAGGTGGGGAAGCAAGAAGACCAGATCCTCCAACACCTTGGATTAGTGCTTCAAAATGATCGGTAATAGTATCACATAATGCATGATTAGGAATATCAGTGCCAAGATGATCTTCTTGTTGATTGGAAAAATCAAGGGGCTAATTTAATTGTCCACCAAATTTTCTAAGTTTGGACAATGCGCCATGGGTTCTTAATATTGACTAGCGCGAATTACAGATAATTTCCTGTACATCAATCCCTTGAGTAATCAATGTCACAGGTTCAACGAGAATATCAAGTGCAACTTCTCACGTAGTGGCTGGATCAAGTATAATGGTAGGGTATGAGAGACTACACGTCACGATAGGAACATGATTATTTGGGGTATTCTTACGACCTCCTCGTGCCATTAATGACTTTCAGGCCCTCCTTCTAGCACCATTTTTTTATGGGCATTTATGACACTCTGTCAATGAGAAGGGGAGATCTGGTCCAAGGTTGTCTAGTTAACCCAACCATTTAAAATAACCTACCATGACCGGTTTTGTGGCTTTGTTAGCCAATGAAAACACTAAAGTAAACTATGAAAGGCACAAACTATCTATCTATACAATCTCACTACGTATATTAACCGATAAACCTATCTATTAATATATATCTAACATACAATCTTATTATATACAATATGTATGTACAGATACAAGGCGTTAGTCCCTAAAGTTGTACTCGACTGCTGAGAGGGCAAGCTAGGGAATCATTCGTTTATTGCAAATTATTTTTAAGGTTTTATGATTTGGTTTATTGTAAAGTGGTTGAAAATTGGGTCAAGATTACAGCATGACAGGAAAATCAAGAATAAAACATAGTATATCCCACTGACTGAATAATAGGTAGATACATAGATGGATTAAACAAATTTAAGAAAAAGGAAAGTGAAATCTTCAATATGTCAACTTCACAAGAGTTTTTGTCTCAATATATTATAAAGAAACAAAGGACACAACTTGACCTTATTACTTGAAAATTTATCTCTACAGCAAAATCTTCACTGTATAAATTAACATTCAAGAACCAAAAAGCATTGCAATCTGAATAATAAATTCAAGCATGAAGAATGAAATAACAAAGTAGAAAAAATAAGGTCTAACCATCCATATGCCTTTTCTATTGAGTGTCAATTGAACATAAATGTCTTTTACAATAAGCTCCACAAAAAGTTTCTATGGATCTCCAATTTTTCCCCCTCCTTCCTCTCATTCTACAGAGTTTATATAGAAACAATACATAATAATCAAGATCCAAAAGAAATGGATCTGAAAACCTCCTCATCTATGTTTAGTTTCTTGTTTCAAATAATCAAGGAGAAGATCCAATCTTATCTCCAATTCGAATTGATGAGGTGGCTTGTCAACTGTTGTCCATGAGATTTTTCAGGAAAACAAATCTGGTAAATTCCTGAAAAATAGGGTCCAACAATCAATTCAAATCTCTTAAATGGTGATAGTTGTGTAACAACTGAGAGAGGTTTTTGTGAAGGGGAATTTTCCCAACAAAAACATCTTTTTGTTTCATCAAATTCATCTCCATCTGTTATGAAACCTCTCTTGAAGAAGAAGACTAAAACAGGAAAAAATAACAGAGTATTTCCTGTAGCTTATTAGAAAATTAGCCCTCAAAGATCAATTCAAATCTCTTAAATTGTGATAGTTTTGTAAAAAATGAGAGAGGTTTTTGTGAAGGGGCATGTTCCCAAAAAAAACCTCTTTTTTTTTTCATCAAATTCCTCTCCATCTGTTTTGTAACATATTTTGAAGATAAAGACTGAAACAAAAAAAAATAGCAGAGTATTTCCTGTAGCTTATCAGAAAATTAGCCTTCAAAGATCAATTTGAATATCTTAAATGGTGATAGTTGTGTAAAAACTGAGAGATTTTTTTTTGAAGGGGCATGTTACCAACAAAAACCTATTTTGGTTTTAACAAATTCATCTCCAGCTGTTCTGGAACCCCTCTTGAAGAAAAAGACTAAAACAGGTAAAAATAACAGAGAATTTCCTGTAGCTTTTCTGGTTCTTCTTTTAATGATTCTTTGCATCTAATGGTACTTCTGCCAATTCTGAAATAGTGCTTCCATTGTTGCTATGTTTCCCTGTGTAGCCACAAGCCTTTGAACCTTCACATGGCATATCATTGTTGACAAATTTTTCTTCTATGTTTGAACCATTAGCTACTTTTGGTTCCATTTCAATCTATGTTTTCTTGCAATCTTCAGAAGGTGTAGTTTCATTCAAGTTTAAGGCAACACAAGGTTCCTTGGCTTTAACATGGTATTTTAAGATTAATTTTGAGCTATGTTCTTCCTCAGAACTTGATGAATCTAAAGCTCCAGGTACATCTGGTAAGTAATTTGAGTCTACCAAGTAGTCTTGTTTTTCTTCAGGGAATTCACTGATGCCTTCAACCATCTTTTTAGCTTTTGTTAATCTAGTTGAAGCTCTCGTTACAGGGCCTGTAGGTGGTGTAAGTATTCCCTTACCTTTGCTGACACATTTCTTGGGTAATGGGGTCTTTTTTGCTCTTTTCCTGGTACTTGTTTCAACATCTTCAGAGCCATCTTCTATGATTATGGTGTTTTCTTCTTTGATTGATGGATTGAACATCACTTTTGACTTGAGCCTATACTTATTAGTAACCTTAGTCGAATTCTTCCGAGGTTTCTGTGATACATACGCACCTTTACCCTTTTTTCCTTTGATTGCAACACTCCTTTTGCTGGTCGATGGCATTTCAGACTTGACTGTAGTTTGAGCAGCGAGGTCATTATCTGAATCTGTTTCTCCTTTAACATCTTCTTCAGGAAGCATTTCAATTTCAAGCTCCCATCTAGGTCTCTTACTTCTTCTTTTTTTAGTTACCTTGATATCAGAAGACTCATCTTTCACAGGAATTTCATTAGAAATATCTAGGCTCTGAGTAATGGTCTTCTTCCCTCTGCCCTTTTTCTGCTTATTGGATTGAGTGATAGGTTTTAAGGATTGCACCAGCCAGTTCCAGGGCTTTTGTAATTCGTTCAGGGCAGACATGACTAGGGTTTTGATCAGGACTTGATGGAACAAACTGCCTTTAGCATTAATGGAGATTGATTGTACTTTCTTGGACATTTTTGTCAAACCTTTAAGCAGAAAATAAGGAAGATTTAAAGGGTAATCACCATTTAGATGCATCAATATTCTGATATGGTAGATGTAGACCAATGAAAACCTTCCTTCGCAAGTGATGTACTTGTGAATCACCACCTGATCCAGGTGGATATTGGTGGCCACCCACCTTTTCCAACTTTCTCAAAACAACTTTATGGCAATTTTGGCAATTTACTATTTTTAGTAGGTTTTAACTTCCGGGGCCATTTTGAGGGCCTAAATGAAGGTTTTTCGAGATCGAGGTTCTCAATGATAGCCAAAGACATGATTGAGCCCCCAAAATGAATCTCCTCGACGATACCTTTCGAACGAGCTATCACACGCCTAAAACGGAGATCATATGCAAAAGTTACGACCCCGGGAAGTTGATGTACTAACTTACCCAAACGAGACCCACATGAATTTTGGCGCTTCATCTCCTAGGGTTAGGTTTTTGGATGTCTAGGAATTTTGGCATTCCCGTCTATTGTAAAAAGGCCTTCTGAGCCTCATTGTAATCATCTTCTTGCAAATGCGAGTAGCCGTCACATCTCTTCTCAGAGATAAGCTACCACCATTCTAGGGAGTCTTTCACTCTGTATTTTTACAGTCTCTGTACAATTCTTTCATTAATAGAAATCGTGTATTACTGTATCTCTATGTTTATGGTTGCATATTTGATATATTTCTATTATATTACTGGATATACTCAATATCTCTTTGCATTTCTTTATTATATCTCCACTCTCATTTCATGCCGAAAATAATCTGGATCACCACCAGAGCTGTGTGCCATTCGGGTCGAACCCAATTACGAGGTATTCCCCTTCTCCAATCTGGATTTTGCTTATCTGGAAGGAGAAATTGATTTACAAATTCAGTAACCACATGCTCCTTCTTCCACCATCTTTCCACTCCAACCACAAGCCTGCAAGCTTTAGTTATTGTCTGCTCTGTGACTAGCATCAACATCTTGCCAATATCGACCTCGTGACCATCGAAATTCTGAGCGAATTCCATGGAAACTCGCATAACCCTTAAACGTGGTGAGAAATTCAAACCATCCGACACCCTTGAACCTTTGGGCCATCTGAGGATAGGCCTCAAGAAGTTCGGCTCCTTCTGGTTCTATTCTGGCAACCTGTTCGCTCCTCTTTGGCGCCATTAAACCTGACTCTGCAACTGTCATCTTCGGATTCCAAATTCACCACTTGCAATTGTTAGTGTATCCTACTGCTTTGAATGGATATTTACATTTCTACCTGCAAGCCTGAATTAAACCAACTTCGAACAGGTAACATATAATGATCATCAAGCAACAAGTGATTTTGAAATGAACCCTATGCACGTGCATAGCAATTATATTCTGAAACTGTTGGATTTGGAAATGATAGCTAATCTTTTGTGGGAGCACACGAACTCTCAATTCATGAATCGTGTCATCATAACTAAATCGGGATAACAGGCACAAGTTATGGCATGATTATTTGGCGCTACGGGAATAGGCTTATTCCCGTAGAGCGTTTGACAACTTGAAATTTTGAAATTCAAACGGCATAAAAGGAGACACTTCAATTTTAAACAATGTTTTTCAAAATCAAACTTGAATAAACTATTCAAAAACTGAAATGCAAACCATAAGACACTAAAAATAAAGAACGAAATCAACTGGAAACAGAAATTGAAGTGTAGGTAAGAAGGGTTTAGAATAAGGTTTTCTCACTAAACCAAGACAAAATTAGAGACTAACACAAGGTTTGCATAAAGGCTTGTGAAAATTGAAAGTTTTACTACTGAAACAAAGTTTGAGAAAGATATAACAACGCTAAGGAAATTATTCTATAACTATATAGTCACAAACATTAAAATAAATGAATAAGATCCATAATAATATAATTGTAATGAACAAAGCATTTAAAGTTGAATTGTTTAATCGTTATTCATTCACAAAAATAAATAAATTAACTAAAAAGAAAAAAGTAACTAACATGATGTTGATCAGCGATAAAGAAAAGCTCTAAGCTATTTGTCTTTCTACATAATGCAAGCTCCAATAACTTGTTTACCAAGAAGAAATCTATGGCAAGAGGCAGAGAATATCTTATAATATTTCCTGAAGTAATTCAACGAATTTTATGTTTTAAAAGCAATCTATAAGTAACARAAAGACAAATGTTTTTCTCATGTGACTTTATGTGATTCAAAATCTAGAGATGGAATCAAATCCAATCTTTGGCAGATGATATAAYAATATCTAACATTCRACGTAAACTCRGAATGTACAGATACTTGTTTTGCKTTTAATTAGCCACAKGGATTATGATAACCATAAATGACGGACCATACAAGATATAAGAACAACATGAAAACATAAAGTGTTGAACAGACTAAAGCTAATTCATAGCATSTATGTTTCCATGCTCAGARAAATATGAAAATAATACGACAATAATCACATCATAYAGTTTASATAAGGACTAAAGCCAAAAGCACATTGTATTTCATATCATTCCAAATTCTTCAGGTCCCAAAAAGAATACCCCTTGTCTCTGGGCAAGTATCAGTATTTAAAATAAGTTTATGATATGTTTCTCATATCTTCTAAGATAGAGACAGATCTTCCTTAATAAAGTCTTTTCTAAAAAATAAACAAAATTAAGGTCTATTGTAACAACCATTCAAAAATAATTACATAATTCAAAATATTTTTGAAACTATTTTTAAAGAAAAACTTGCAAATTTGGAGCATCTCCAATAATTCACTTGTTCCTTCAACCATTGCAATTCGTTCCTCTTAAAACCTGAGAAGAAAAATAAAATTTAATTTCGAAAAAGAATATAATAAACTAATTATAGACAAGCTACAAAATCTATGATTTTGTAGCTAGTCTAATAAAGCAAAAATGAAACGAATTATGTTATAATAAAACAATCAAGGCATTAATTCTAATAAATTTGTTTACCCAATAAATCTTGGAAAAAGAGGCATCTGATAATTTTGAGTTCATAACATCGTTGATGTTAGATGAGTTTTTGATAACGATATCTCCTAATTTCCTGGATCTTTTGCTAGCTTTGGGGGAAGTTTGTTGCACACTGACTCTCAGATCCAAGTTTTCCCTTTCCAACACTATGTTTCGAGCCATTACCTTATTAAGTTGAGCTTGCAAATAAGGGATATCTTGATAGTACCTATGAATCCAAGTGAAACATTACTCACAATACACTTGTTCCAGTCTCGACAGAGGGCGTGTATCTGTAGATTTTAACCTTGAACAATATTTACTGCAAACAGATATTTAGTAAAAGAACAGAAAAGATACAATGGAAAATACAAACATTACACAGAGATTTTTCCCCTGGAAACCCAAACCAATAAAACCAACATATTCTATATTTTCATTGTGTTACATTGTTTACAATACAATATACATATAGAAGCCAGCGACATCAAAAACCCTAACCCAATGACTTGGATTAGTCAACAACCCTAATTCCTTAACTGGAAATGGAAAACCATCAGCAAAAAAACCATGTGCCGAAGAACCACCTAAATATGTGACACGTTTCACGAGGCAGAAATTTTTTTTATCGGGGGCGCTGCCCCCCAACCCCCACACAAGGGGCATTCACCCCCCTGCACATACCAAACATTATCCCACTTGTTGTTTTCTTTGCATACAGGGGGTTACATAGTCAACAATCCAGGGCAGCAATGCCCATGGATCCTCTACACCAAGAGAACTTCTTAGTGCTCACAGATTTTATTAATGAATCTGCAACATTCTTCAAAGTGTCCACCTTCATCAACAATACTTTCTTTTGTTCAACCATGTCTCTCACAAAGTGATATTGAATATCAATATGCTTTGTCTTTGAATGATAAGTTGGGTTCTTCACTAGAAAAATTGCACTTTGACTGTCACAATCTATCCTTACAACTTGTTGTACCAACCCAATACCTGAACACAATCTTTGTAATCATACTTCTTCCTTACTTTCATGAGTGGCTACCATGTATTCAGCTTCTGTAGTTGAAAGTGCCACTACAGCCTGTCTTTTTCTCATCCAACTTATTGCTCCTCCAAATAGGTTAAACACATACCCACTTGTAGATCTCCTACGACCCAAATCTTCAGCCCAGTCTGCATCCACAAAGCCATGTATATCCACCACCCTGTCCATTCTCAGTCTTCCTTCGTAGCACAATCCATAGCTAGAAGTGCCCACGCAAATACCTGAAAACCTTTTTTACTGTTGTCCAATGCTCCTTCCCTGGTTTTGACATATACCTGCTCAAAACTCCCACTGCATGTGCAATGTTCGGTCTAGTACAGACCATTGCATACATCAAAATACCAAATGCACTCACATATGAAACATGAGACATGTCTTCCTCCTCTTCATGTATCTTGGGAAATTGATCCACAGATAACTTTATACCAACAAGAATAGGAACCTTGACCAGTTTACATTAATACATATTAAACCTCTGCAGTATTGTCTCGACATATTTTCTTTGATTTAACCATAGTTTCCTCCTTGTCCGATCTCTTCTCATTTCCATGCCCAAAATGAAATTTGAAGCACCAAGATCCTTCATGTCAAATTTAGAGGACAACTAAGTTTTCACATCCTAGATAATCTCCTTGTTGTTTCCTATCAACAACATGTCATCCACATACAAGACCAAATAAATCAAATGATCACCAATTAATTTAAAATACACACAGTGATCCTCTTTGCTTCTTATGAAGCCAAGTCCCAGCATATAAGTATAAAAAATTTTATACCACATCCTTGGTGATTGTTTTAAACCATACAGGGACTTTTTCATCTTGCATACCAGCTCCTTATTTCCCTTCACAGCATAACCTTTCGGTTTCTTAATATAGATTTCTTCTTCCAGATCCCCATGTAAGAATGTTGTCTTCACGTCCATCTATTCTACTTCAAAATCAAATGCAACAACAACAAAGAATAGAAATTTTATAGAGGTTAACTTGGCAACAGAAGAAAAAATCTCACCAAAATCAATTCCCTCAACCTAGGAATAACCGTTTGCTACTAACTAAGCTTTGTATTTCTCCACTTTTCCTTCTGCATTCAGCTTCTTTTTAAATACCCATTTGTTGCCAATGGGATTTCTTCCAGGCGACAACTCCACTAGATCCCAAGACTCATTCTTATCCAAAGATGTCATTTCTTCGTCCATGGTCCTTTTCCAGAGATTTCCATCCTCTGAATCCACTGCCTCCCTGACAGTTCTAGGATCATCATCATTAATAGAAAAAGCAAAATTTGAATGGAAATCAGATGGAGTATACCTTTCTGGTATCCTTCTTTCGCGAACTAGTCTCCTCAATACTGGAGTATGAGGATCTTCTTCTTTTGATTCATGTTCTTCTGTAGAATCTGACTCATCATCCTTTAAATCAAATTCTATATTCTCTGGTTCTTCCTTACTTGGTAGGACTTCTTGTTTAACAACATCCTTCATTTCTCTAAATACCACATCTCGGCTATACACTACCTTCTTAGTTTTTGGGTTCCAAAGCTTATAACCTTTGAGACCATCTTTATATCCAATAAATATACACTTTTCAGCCTTCTTATCTAGCTAACTCATGTTTTCCTTTGGGACATGAACATATGCATCAAGACCAAATACCTTGAGATGTGTGAGAGAAGGTTCCTTACCAATCCATACCTCTTGTGGAGTCTTTTCATCCAACGTTGATGAGGGTGATCTATTGACCAGGTAACATGCAGTACCCACTGCCTCTGCCCAGAATCCTTGCCCTAACTGGCACCACTGAGCATGCACCTTGATTTTTCTATCAACATCATATTCATCATTTCTACAACTCCATTCTGTTGAGGTGTATATGGAGTAGTCTTCTACCTTTCTATATCGCACTTCTTACAGAATTCTTAAAATTCATTCCCACGGAACATTCCACCATTATCTTTCCTCAACACCTTAATTATTTTCTCTATTTGATTCTCAACAAGAGCCTTAAACTCTTTAAACCTATCAAAGACTTCGAATTTATTCCTAAGGAAATATATCCAAGTATTCATCGAGAATTCGTCTATAAATGAGACATAGTACACAGATTTTCCCAATGATGGGATCGACACAGGTCCAAAAACATCACTGTGAACTAGATGTAAAATTTATTCTTCCCTCATTGCACCAAAGGGGAATCTTACCCAATTTTGCTTCCCATATAGACAATGTTCATAGAAATCAAAATCCATTGAGTAGTTAGAAATACCTTCAACCATACCTTTACAGTGTATTAGTCGAAGACCCTTCTCTCTAATATGCCCCAGGTTTTGATGCCACGACATAACCTTTTCTCCAAAGACTATAGGAGTTCTTTCTTATTCAACTCCAATATTGGGAACAATGGAAATATTACACCCATCACTAATATTTATTCCTTGCATCTTATACAGAGTTCCAAACCGAACTCCCTTCAGCAACACCATTGCTCCTCAAACCATCATGTAGGTTTCCTTTTCAAATGTTGTTTTTACCCCTGCATTGTCCATTTTGCTTACATAAATCAAATTTCTGGCCAAACCTGGGATGTGTAGAACAACAGGCAGTGTTATAATCCTTCCATATATGAGCCTCAACTTGACTTTTCCTCGTCCTATGATTATGGTTGTCGAATCATCACCCAAGAAAACATTACCTCCATCATACCTTTCATATTCGCAGAACCACTCCCTGTGGGGAGACATATGAAAGGATGCACCAGAGTCAACTAACCATGCCTCATGATCTGCATGTGTGCTTGAAGAAGCCAAGTACACATCCCCTCCTTCTTCCTTGGTGGTATTTTCTTCTGTAGAAGGATATTCTTTAGATCCCTTCTTTTTCTCAACTTTGGATCTACATTGCTTCTTGTCGTGCCCTCCTTTTCCACATCTCCAACATACCCTTACAAACTTTCAAGGAGATTTAGATCTACCGTTAGACTTAGATCTCCCACTTGAGATCTTAGATCTATTTATTTCCTAGGAACGTCCTCTTGCAAATAATGTGTTTGTGCTCTGTCCTTCCATATTCTTTAGTCTCATCTCCTCCGACAACAAGGATGAGACCACTTCATCAAATTTCAAGGCAGTTTTATTACTACCTATGGCCACAACCAGACTATCCCACGAGTCTGGTAAAGAACACAATAAACTAATACATTTATCTTCATCTGAAATTTTAATCTCAACAAATATTAACTGACTTACCACAGTATTGAAGGCGTTCAAATTCTCTACCACCGAGTCTCCATCTCTCATTGTCAGGTTATAAATCTTCTTTCTTAGGAATAGTTTATTTCCTATGGATTTAGACTGATACAACTTCCCCAACTTTTCCCATAAATCCTTGGTCATAGCTTCCTCTGACGCATTCAGTAATACTGAATCTGAGAGACACAATCGAATTGTGCTATTTTCCTTCTGATCCAAATTTTTCCAGTCATCTGTTGAAGTTCCTATAGGTGCAGTACCTAGATCTACCACAATCCACTGATCTCTGTCCACCAACAGATCTTCCATCTTGAGCTTCCACAGCTCAAAACTTTTCCCATTAAACTTCTTGATCTCCATCTTCGAATTTCTTGCCATTTCTTTTCACCTAAAAAATGAATACCACAGATCTCCCACTGTAACAAGGCTTATCACAGTCCCGAGCCAAACCCTTGACCACAAAGGCATCCCCCTGAAGCCAACAAATCTCTGATTCCAAATGTAGATTTTAACCTTGTACAATATTTACTGCAAACAAATATTCAGTAAAAGAACAGAAAAGATACAATGGCAAATACAAACATTACACAGAGATTTTTCCCCTAGAACCCCAAACCGGTAAAACCAACATATTTTATATTTTCATTGTGTTACATTGTTTACAATACAATATACATATAGGATCTAGTGGCATCCAAAACCCTAACCCAATGACCTGGATTAGTCAACAACCCTAATTCCTTAACCGGAAATAGAAAACCATTGGCAAAGAAACCATGTGCCAAAAAACCACCTAAATATGTAACACGTTTTACTCGTGCAAAGAATATAACACATACCCAACAGTGTCATCTGTGTTCAAAGGCTTACCTTATGCCATGGTCATTTTTAAATCATATTGTATTCCTAAAAAAAACCCTTGTTCCGTTAAAAATGGAAGTAGTTTTGAAACAAAATCATACTGGGATGATTCCACTCTAGTGGAATAAGAACTTGCATCCTCAACATAGATCGTACCTTCAATAACAACTGTAGGTCATGATTTTAATATCGGTTCCTTGTCATCCTCGATAGAAGTCTACCACTCCTCTTATTTATGAAATCTATGTCATTAACGTCCTGTGTAACTTGCTTTCCCTGTCTTTTGATTTATTTTTATCATTACTAACCTTGGTTTGTACAAGATCAGGGGCGACTGATGACCTATTTCTTAAAAGACTCATAATTTCTTCCAAATATTTCTTTAGAACGAAATAACATTTTTTGGAGGTGACCTCGGCTACCGGAAGAAACTCAATCAGAGTATTGGAAGGTAAGATAGAGTCTTTCGAGATTTGTATCTCAACTCAAAAATTTTGCAAAGAATGGGATGACACAGTTGGACCGACAGGTTCATCAACACTCAGTGGTAAACTAGAAATAGGCTCAGATGGAAAAGGAACATAGCTATTCCTAAGAAGAAAAAAATTCCAATTATCTCCTGTCTTCAACAATTGGGCATTAACCAGAATTCGAATTAGACCATGGTGGAAAAAACTGGACTCAAAATTAGGGTTATGTCTTTCGTAAAACTTGGACATTTTCTAAAGACTCTTAAGTAAATAAAAAGGCAAGTTTAACTTAAAACCCAGGAAGACAATCAATAACCGTATATGAAACAAAAACACCAATCCATAATGTCCCTCGCAAGTCACAAATTGTTTAATTATCAATAGCAAGCCATGCCAACGATTTTTGAACAACTGGATAGGTGTACCTTTTACGTTATAGCATGATTTTCTGGATACCAACAGTGAATTCCATGGGATGCCCTCTATCTTCAAATTCTTGAACCAACGGTCCCCTTCCTATGACAAACCTGTGGCCTCAGCTATGGATTCTTTGTTTACTTGTAACTGCAAGTCGCCTACCTTGGCTTTGGCACCATCGAAAGTTTTGGCAAAGGCTTGTGCAACTTCCAGGTTAAAACCCTCAAAATACTAGATGAAATTAACCCAATCAAAAAGGACAAGGTCATCTACAGTGTTGTCATGAGATAGAAAATCATGTGAGCCATTCAGCTCCACCCTAACCACAGGAGCCATCATCTTGTGCACAATGTACCAAAATATGCAAAATGGAGGGGCCTGCAATGAGCCAACCCAAAACAAATGGTTGATTTTGCATGGCTAATGGTGACCCGAAAACTAAGGGATCGGAAGGACTCTACCATGAATTACACCTCAATCTTTGATCAAACACCCAGAATCAAAGGACGAAAAACTCAAAAACCACTTTGTCTCCTAAAACCTACTCTTTGTTTACGAAGGACCATCCAAAAGATGAAATGAGTGTGATCACTAATGGACAAGACATATAGGTAATGGTTTCATAGCATGGTCACTAGCCAGGTCATACGTTGATAAGACAGTTACGGAACATTTTAATGCAAAATTCAGATCATATAGTAATGTAACAAAAACATAACCAAAATCGCAAAGGGTAAGGAAATAATCAAACTTTAAAAATTGATATAATCATAAAATAAATCACCCACGATTTGGTTCTATCCTTATGCTATGGAACTTTTATAAAATTTTCACATGGTCACCTATTCACCAAGCCTAAATGTTCTGTGATTTTAGGTCTTCCAAAGGTTCGTTTGATTTCACAAGGTGAGAACCTTCAGAGTTCATTCAAAGTGCTTATAAAAGGATTTCAATTTCATGCTTGCCAGTCATGAAATTGAAATGGGTAAACGAGTCAGGTAAACATAAAATAACAATTAAAAAAACAAATCAACCAAGTAATCACCCAAAAACAATGATCAATTTCATCACAGAAACAATTTAGGCAACAGATAAAAAAAATATTTGCAATTTTTGCGTTTCAAAAAATCGACAAAGCGATATGTTAATTTGGCTTCCAACAGAGAGCTACACCACAATTGAGCTAGCACTATCATGTATCTAGTGGAGATGAGCATGACACCTCATGCAATCAGCAACATGACACCCTTTCTTATTCATAAAGTTGCATTACCCCTAAGAAACATGTGGTATGTTAAGTGTCAAGATATCAAGTAGGGTTTGAGAGGTTTGACTCAAATTGACTCTATAAATAGCAATTCCAAAGGAATTTTTGGAAACTATAGATCTGAAATGAGGCATCCTAAGTGGTCATGGACCCAACCCAGGGTTTTGTGCCCCCAATTAGGCCCATGGAGTTAGGGAATGCCCCAAATGGGTTCCCTAAGTGTTAAAGTGATTCAAATGGAAACAAAAGATTAAATACCAAGAGAGGAGAAGTGATTTGAATTGGATCATTATATTATTTTTCATGTATATTTATCCTTTCAAAGTGGGGAAAAAATGAGGAATCAGTTTGCAGATCCATTTTAGTGGCAAGTCCCAATTTGGAAAATTGGGTTCTGAAACCTTCTGAGGCCATTTTGAGGCATCAAACGATGTTTTTTGGGGTTACAACTTTCCAAGAATGGTTAGGACTCCTTGATTCTATTCTACACATCAATACCTTTCCAACGGTGCAAACATCGTGTCAATCGGAGATCTTATGCAAACGTTGTGCCTCTCACAAGTTGACCTACCGTGTTGACCACTATAGTATGAGAGGATGCCACGACAACCCTCATTACTCAAATGGGGTTATTCGCGTATGTAATTTCAAGAATATTCTAGAAGGTTAAAAACCATATCACAATTAAGGGTTGAGGAAGTCAAAAACCTACCCCTAAATGGCTATCAGGCTATGTTAAATATCAGACCACTAGGAGGAGAAGGGGTTCCATTCTTTGGCATTGTATTGTGTTCCATAGCTGAGAAAAACATATGATAGTGGTATTTTGTGAGAATAAAATGGGAGGAGAGATTTTGTAGCAGCCATACGGGCCACAGGTCAAAGAAAAATCCATAGAGAGTCCCTCTTTCTTTGTACTTGCTTCATTTCTATAACAGAGAAAAGAGAGCAGAGTAGCCTCACCTTCTAGCTGGGTTTTCTCTCGTATCGGGTTTCCCGGGTCATATCTTGTGTGGATGGTGTGGTTGTATTTTATTGTTCTCTATTATCTGCATTTTATCTGTTTCATGTAATTTCCCCATGGATCGAAGGGGAAATTAGGAGAATGGGAAGACTCAAGAAAGGAGTCGCAAAAATAATCTAAGAAAGAGCAGTCAAGTTCGAGTGTCGTTAACCCTTCACAATCCATATTCAATATGGAAGAAAAAGTGGACATAAATCCATACCAAGGTGATATCAATGCATTAAAAATGAATCATTGGTTGCAACAACAGTTTATTTTAGCGTTCACCATATAGATGAAGGGAAAAATATTTCATCTGCTAGATTGAAGTTAGAGGACCATACTTTAACCTAGTGGGAGAGCCACACGGAAACACTTAGGATAGAGGATAATCTGTCAGTAACTAGGTGGGAGGACTTCAAAACCCTCATCATGTCCCAATTCTACCCTATCGTGTATGTAGAGGACCAATGGATCCGATGGCACTACTTAAGGTAGAGGTAGGGGCATAGTGTATAGGAGTACACCATTGAGTTTAGAAAGATGGACATCACGTTGGGTATCTCTCCCAAGAACCTAGACGTACTCCTTAAGTATCTATGGGGTTTACACAATCATCTATGAAACCAGGTGATTCTCTTCAAGCCAAGGACAATGGATGATGCGTGTGTATAGGCATAGTACATGAAAAACATAGGCCAAAAGAAAGGGTAACCAAGTGGTTCGAAGCAGAAAGAGCTCCAAAAATATTCTAAGAAGGGGAAGATGTTAAGTATCAGATCTATTATATTAAGAAGAAACAAAAATATTGCAGCAAATACCAACAAGATAATAAAATGTAAAGAACCACAACAAAAAAGAATACCTTTATTGATAGGAAGCAATGTTCACTTGCCTCTTCGATGGGGAAACCTCCAACAGAGAAACGCTCTATTACAATAATTCTCAAGACAAAGACTTATCATGCCTTCTACTCTTATTTATACTAATTTTGTCTTTTAAAGAACATTCTAGAGGAATATATTTCTAGAAGCAGAAGCTTCTATTAGATCTTCTTACATTGACTTGTTCGCATTTATTAAATAGGCCTTATCAACTAATGTAGACCTTTATTACATGGAAAATATATTATTTTACCTATGTGAGGGGTTAGGGAGGCTAGGTCCATAACATGCCCTCCCCCTTGAAGAACAACCTTGTCCTCAAGGCTTGAGATGAAGAAATTGTCGTAGAATGGTGGTCGGCTCCCAGGTGGCATCTTCTAGAGATGTATCTTTCCACTGAACTAACACTTCCTTGATGGTGCGTTGACAAAGGAGATGCTCTCGCTGGTCCAAGACTTCTTGTGGTTGCAACCAAATAGAACCTTATTCACCCAACTTAGGGAGACTAGTTTGAGTTTGACACTTAGTTCCCATCACTTTCTTTAAGCATGAGACATGAAAAACATGATGGATCTTACAATGACTGGGCATAGCTAATTGGTAGGCCATAGCCCCACTCGCTTGAGAATGGTATAAGGACCATAAAATTTGGGAGAAAGTTTATGACAGTGTTCAACTTTGAGTGAAGTCTTCTTATAAGGTTGCAAACGAAGAAACACCTAGTCCCCTTCAAAAAAAAATTGTTCAAAATGACCTTGATCTGCTTGTTGCTTCATGCAATTTTGATCCATGACCAAATTTTATTTGAGGGTATGGAGAATGGCCTCTCGCACTATAAGATTTTTGTCAACCTCTTGAACCTTTGAGACACTTGGAATGTATGAGAGAACCGACAATGTATTTTTTCCATAGATTGCTTCAAAAGGAGTCATGCAAGTAGCGGTATGGTAAGAGGTGTTGTACCATGATTGAACTAGGAGTTACCATTGAGCCCACTGATTTTTTTTGTCGTATGAAAAACACCACAAATATGTTTCCAAACACTTATTGCGACCTTTAATTTGGCCATCAATATGGGGATGATAGGCGGTGTTGAGATGCAATTGGGTTCCATGGAGCCTAAACAATTCTTGCCAAAAATTACTGGTGAAAGTTGGATCTCTATCAGAGACAATAGAATGAGGCATTCCATGAAGTTTGAATATATTATCCATGAAAATTTGAGCCAATGTGGATGCTGTGAATGGGTGTTGAAGAGAATAGAAATGAACATATTTTGGAAGACGATCGACTCCCACCATGATGACTAAATTATTGCCTGATTTAGGTAAGCCAACAATGAAATCCACAGAAATATCCCTCCAAATAGCAAGGGGAATCAGAAGTTGTTGGAGTGTGCCTGGGGCTTTGATTTTTTCTCTCTTTTTGCATTGATAGACATCACATTTAGCCACAAATGTGCAGACGTCATGTTTCATACCATCCCATAAAAAATAATATTTGACCCTTTCATAGTTTTTGGTAAAACCTAAATGCCTAGTTCTCGGTGAAGCATGAAGCTCAACAAGCACTGTGGATTTAAGTTGTGAATTTTTTCTTAAACTATTTCAAAATAGATGGCCTTTGTAGTGAATATCTTCATTGTGCCAAGAGTACCCTTGGGAAGCTGTAGAATTGTGTTGCAATTGTTGGATCAAACAAGAGATTTTGGGGTCTTGTGGTTATTCCTAGCGAATAGCTTGGAACCAATCTAGTACAATGAAGGATAGGGAAAAGAGGGCCCCTTTTTCTTCATACTTCCTTGAAAGAGCATCAGCAACCACATTTTCCTTCCCCTTCTTGTAAATGATCTCATAATCATATCCAAATAGGTTTTTCACCCATTTTTGTTTCTCTGGGGATAAATTTGTTGTTTCAAAATATACTTGAGGATCTGATGATCCATTTTAATTTGGAAGTGTTTCCCCAGGATATAAGGATGATATAGATCCATGGAATGAAAAATATCCAACATTTCCTTTTCATGGATTGATTGGCCCAAATTCTCTCCAAAAGGTGTTTTCTAGTGAAGGCCAAAGGCCTTCCATCTTGCATGAGGACTGCCCCAATTCCTTTCCCTAAAGCATCATATTCCAGGACAAAAGTTTTTGTGAAGTCGGGAAGGGATAGGATGGGAGTCGTGCACATAGCCCATTTCAATGCATGGAAGGATTGATCAGCGACTGAAGTCCAAGTGAAAGAAATATGTTTAAGGAGAGCGGTGAGAGTTGTAGAAAGTTTTCCATAATTTTGAACAAAATTACAATAATACCTTGTTAGACCCAGAAAACTATTCAATCTCTTAAGAGTTTTAGGGCGAGGCCGATCCTTCATAGCTTAAATTTTCTTAGGATCCACACATATGCTATCCTTTCCAACAATATGACTCGGGTACTCCACTTCAGAGGCTCCAAAAGCACATTTAGATTGTTTGAGGAAAATTTTGTGCTGAGATAGTAGATGGAGAACTTGATCCACATGATCGAGATGGTATTCCCAAGTTTTACTATAGATGAGAATATCATCAAAGAAAACTAAGACAAAATGACAAAAGATTGGATGGAAGACACGATTCATGAGACTTTGTAAAGTGGAGGGAGCATTACATAAGCCAAAGGACGTGACCAAGAACTCATAGTGACCCTCATGAGTTCTAAAGGTAATCTTGGGAATGTCTTCCTCTTTCATACATATCTGGTGGTAGCCAGAATGGAGATCTGGTGGTAGCCAGAATGACAGGAATGTGAAATTTGTCTTTGATGGTGAGTTTGTTGAGGGCACAAAAGTTGGGGCACATGCCCCAATTTCATTCTTTCTTGGGTACCATGACCACATAAGAGGAATAGGGGCTTGTACTAGGATGGATAACACCTTCATTGAGAAATTCTTGAACAATTTTCTCAATTTCATTATTCTTGGAAAAGGGATGGAAATAAGGGCGAACATTGGGAGGGAGGATACCCAGTACTAGAGGAATGGAATGATCATGAACACCATGGGAAGGGGGAAGTCCATGGAGAGTGGAAAAAATGGCTTGGTGTTTGGAGAGGATAGATTGGAGGTCAAGATGCATAGTGGGTGTCTTTACTACTTGAATGGAATGGAGTTGGGAAATAATTCTTGAATGTCCTTTTTTGAGGAGCTTTTCCATTCAATGAGAATTGATGATCTCAAGGGAGCCAATTGTGATTCCTTGGAACTGATATTGTTGTCCCTCCTATTGGAATTACATGGTTAATTCCTTAAAATCCATGAGGATGAGTCCCAGAGTGCGTAACCATTCAACACCAAGCACAATGTCAGAACCACGCATGTCAATAACAAACATATGAAATTTTAGGTGGTATTGACCAATTTGTAGGCACAATTTTTCACAATTCCTGCCACATTTCATGGAACCACCATTAGAAATCATTATTTGAAAATTGTTGAAAACACAGATATAGAAATTGATTTCCTAGGAAATGTAATGATGAATAAAATTATGGGTGTTGCCACTGTCAATGAGGATGATGACCTTCATGTGCTTAATGTATCCAATGAGCTTGAGGGTTTGGGGAGTAGAGAAGCCAATGAGGGCATGCAGTGAAATAAGTGGTTCAACTTATTGTGGATCATAGGGTGGAGTAGGAGCATTGGTTGGGGGTAGATCTTCCATGAGTGAAACTTTGACCTCCTCATCAGCAAAATCCTCATAAATGGTCATAAAAAGTTTATATTCCTTACACTTGTGCCTTGAAAAATATTTTTCATCACAATTATATCAAAGAGCCTTGAGTTGGTGTTCATCCATTTCTACCCAAGTTAATATCTCTATATTGAGAGGAGTGGTAGGAGGGGTAGGATTGGTGGGTCGAGTGAAAGGAATAAAGGTTGGTTTTTGGTTCTGCATGGAGACAATATGTTGGGATTCCTTTTCTCGTTGAGTAGCTTCCATTCAATTATGAGGGTGATCCATTAGGACCTAGGCATGGATTTCATCCTTAAGGTCACTAATAAATAATTCCCTAAAGAAGGCATCTGACATGCCCTCTGTTTGGAAATCCAAGTGCTCAAAAGAAAATATAAAGTCTTCCACTGTGCCATATTGTTTCAACTTGGTCAAATGGCCTAGGTAGTGAGTGTCAGTGTCAAAGCATTTATAAATATCTGCAACAAATTGTGTCCAAGAAACATACCCTTGGCATGTATTTCTACACGATTTCCACCATTTCCAGTGTTCGATATCCTGATAGAGAACACCATAACAAAGTTTGGTCAACTCATCAGTAATGTCATGCAAGGAGAAATAATGTTCCATTTGAGTGACCCATCTTTTGGGATCTGAGCCATCAAATATTTTCACCTCAACTCTGGGAAGATGGGCGTCATGATGAAGGGAGTTGGAATGAAATGCCATATTGTGAGAATATTCCTCACCTTCATAGTGCGAAGGTTGTGTAATGGAGTTAGAGCCATGGGATTGTTTTAACCATTGGTTGAGAGCAATGGTGAGGGAGGCCAATTCACCCTTAACTTTCTCCAAATTCGCCTATAACTTTGGCCTTAAAGGTTTCCAATTTGGAATTGGTGGAAGCAATGTCAAAATTCACTCTCTAGATGTTCTTCGAGTGTTGGTTGGATTTAGATTGTAGGTGAAAGAGTTCTTGGTTACAGGTGGTGGCCATTTGGGAATGAGTGGTGTCGGGGATGGGAAGTCAGTCCATAGAAAAAAAAGACGCAAAAATGATATATATGATGGTGATCATGGTGAAAAGACGAATGCAATGGGATATGTGTCAAATAAGGGTGCCAAGAAGGGTGGGGGGTCCACGGAAAAAAAAAATGTCTTAGAAGTGATATGTACCACAAAAATAAGGGCAAAGAGATAAATCCAACAAGATAGGCCCCAAATAAGGGTATCAGCCTTAATACTGCAGTAATGAATGGCCCAAGTTGTTAAGAGGAGCAATTCTATACAAATTTCACAACCAAAATGAAGGAGGAAAGGTTGCGCTGCAATATATCTAGTTTGTTCCTTTTTTGTTCTATTTCTTACCAGGGGTTAGAGTTTACAGGGTTCCTAGAGACAAGGGTTTTCCCTGTTCTCTATTTCTTTGATATACATATGAGGTCGAACAATAGTGCTCAGATCAATATCTTAGGGTGCCAACTAAGGAGGCTTGATCGTACCCTTATTTGTACTATCCCATTACCCAAGTACTAAAGTGTATCTTCTAGAGTGTTGTTCTCAGTGTAACTATAGAAGTTAGTTGGTTGATCGGTTGATCTAGAGCTGGTTTCAGGAGACCTAGGGGACTCTCAATATACCTATCGGTATGTGGGAGTGATGGTCATGTACATATTTTTTCTGATGTGGTACTACTAGAGGGGTACCAACAAGGGTTACAGAGGTTTCCAATAAGGTGAAACATTTGTTTCTAGGCAATCCCATGAAACCATATGTATTTCTTACGTGTAGTCTTCCCCATCACAATTTTACCCACTACGCGATAGATCGTTGTGCTTTAAATACGTCGACAGTACATGTCTCTACCCTGAAGAAAACAAATCCCACATTTTCCACAGAGGAAAGTGCCTTGATACCAATTTTTAGGTACCAGATCTATTATATTAAGCAGAAACAGAAATATTACAGAAAATACCAGCTGGACAATAAAATGTAGAGAACCACAACAAAAAAGAATACCTTTATTGATAGGAAGCAATGTTCACTTGCCTCTTCGATGGGGAAACCTCCAACAAACAAATGCTCTATTACAATAATGCTCAAGAAAATGACTTCACATACCTCCTACTCTTATTTATACTAATTCTATCTTCTAAAGAACATTATAGAGGAAGATCTGTCTAGAAGCGGAAGCTTCAATTAGGTCTTCTTACATTGACTTGTTCACATTTATTAAATAGGATTTATTAACTAATGTCGACCTTTATTACATGGAAAATATATTATTCTACCTACGTTGGGCGTTAGGGAGGTTAGCTCCCTAACAGAAGAAGAAGTGGAAAGGGGGGAAATATAATAATACATCAGCCATTGCACATCAAAGTAAATATCCCAGCAACCATGAAAATCATTACAACATCGATGGTCAAACTGATGAAAATGTTGGAAAATACATCCATAGATGAAACCAAATAATCGCAAGAAGGAGGGAAAGAAGAAGAACCGTCTAGCCACAAATTCAAGCAATCAGTTTGAAAGTAGCTCGAATGTGGATGAAAATATTGTTTGTCCATCTGTACAGCAGGGGGTGAATCTAAGTAGCCTTCATCACCAAAAAGGGAAGGATATGACCAAACTCTTCCATGTCAATATCTAGGTCAAGAAGACCAAGATAGATGCTTTGTTCAACTTTGGTTCATAGGCTAGTCTCATAGCAGCAAATCTGATCAACAATATTGGATTGGAGGTTCATGATCATCCTAGCCCCTATCCATTGGGTTGGATAAACAAGGATGCAAAGATAAAGGTAACGAAATAGTGTAAGACTAAATTTGTTGTAAGTGTTGATTTTATTGATGAAGTAGAATTGGACATTGTACCCCTTGATGTACGTGGAGTAGTGTTTGGAAGCCCCTACAGGTATATGAGGGACACAATCTTCACGTAGAGAGCCAACCAGTACCAATTGATTAAGGATGGGAAGTTCTACACCATTAATGCACATAAATATTGTTGATACGGAGAGGGGGGTGAATCAGTATCAAGTACAATTTAAAACCTTTTTCAAATTATACTTAAACCATTCAACTATATCCAATGAGAAATGAACAATAGTATAAGGGTTACACCAATACACCACAATACACCATGCATAATATATGAAAAATAATCAATAGTTATTGTTCAAGGGAAGTAATGACTTCTAAAGGTAGCTACAACTTCCAAATGTAAAGGGAGGGATAAACCTCCAAGAGGAAGATACAATCCTCCAATATCAAGAGAGATTTGAACTCTCCATCCTTGCCCCTTCCTTCCACCCAAGAATATATCAGAGATAATAAAACTTTACATTAAATCATCACCATCAACCAATCATCACATAGAACCTGATAATGCTTCCTGGGACTTCTTCAATTTCTGCAATTCTTCAATTCTTGGAGTACTCTAATCCTGTAGATAATATTACTCAATGTATTCTTTGAAACTGCTCCAATTTTCACTCCTTGAATCCTCCCCAAAAAGAGGTTATAGAAAGAATGGTAGACTTTATTCAATTTTGGTCTATTCAGGAGAGTGAACTTGCACAGAATGCCCTGCGCTCAATAATTAACATCTAATTTTGAAACTAAAACACAAGAAACTAAAGTCCGTACTCTTTACAATGAAACTTGTTCCACTTAATTTGGATTCTTGATGAATAATTTATGATTGTTTTACCTAGAACACCTGTTTATTGACTAGCTTCAGGACTAGTCACAAACCCTATCTTCCACAGAGTGTATCTCCATAATTATAGCGAATCAAGAGCTGAAATTTTTACCAGAGGTACCTTCACATGTCTTCTCAATACCATACGATTTCACCATATGAATCATTCTAGAAAAAAAATTATAGCAAAAATGGTAAGATGACCTGAAAATAACATACCTTAGAACACATCACCAAAAGACTTCATCCTCCCTTGAAATCCGGCCTTCTTTACTTCTTATTTCCTCTGAAATTTGACTTGTATCAAAATGAATGTATAATGATGTTTATTTATACCATTTATGTCACTTCATTTTAACATTAGGGCCAACCTGACACTTTCTTATTTTGTAATTCTTTTCTTTAATTATCTTCAGGGACTACATGTACTTCCTTCTTCAATTCACTTTGTCATTTTCAAAAATTCATTTCTCATCAACCATGAGGATCCATGTGATGTGCCACATAGCACCGGAAACAACATAATGTATACTATCCATTCATGGGTGTTGTATATGCATGTGCATTTTCCTTCATGTCCAAATACCTTTATCAATCTTGCGGTCCAAAACCCATGACTAGGGTTGACATCAATGAAAACAACCAATATTCCAACAAATTCAAGTCAAATGTCTCATTGGTTAGTGCCAACCAAGCTAAGAACTTGATTATTCCTAGTAAGAAATATGTTTTTTTTTTCTTAAGAGAAAATTAGTATGATGACGAGTCAATGAGAGTGAAGGAATCCCTAGAGGGGTATACTAAAGAGAATAAACATCGGTTGGAGTATTTTCTACAAGAATATAGAGGAGTGTTCAAGGATCCTAAAGGGATACCACCCAAGAGGGATGTGGAGCATGAAATACAGTTACTACCAGAATCCACATTGTTGAATATTAGGTTGTATAGACAGTCCATTCTGGAAGAAAATGAAGTGAAGAAGAAATTCTAGTAGTTGTTAGAGCACACTGTGATTCAACCAAGTACCTCACCTTGTGGGTCACCCATCATAATTGTTCCCAACAAGGATGGGACTTGGAGAATGTGTATCGATTACAGGGCATTGAACAAGATTACATTAAAGAATCAGTACCCTCTTCCAAGGATAGATAACCTATTGGACCAGCTGCAACATGCCAAGTACTTCACTAAGCTGGATTTGAAATCAGGATATCACCAGGTATGAGTCAAAGAAGAAGATACATGGAAGACTACCTTCAATACGAGGCAAGGTTTGTATGAGTGGTTGATTATGCCATTCAATTTATGCAATGCACTAGCTACATTTATGAAACTAATGAATGATGTTTTACGCCCTTATCTAGATTTATTTGTTATTGTCTATTTGGATGATATAATTATTTAGGTGTTAGAGACTCTGAAAGAGCACCAGCTGCTATCTAATCTCAAGAAATATGATTTTTCTCGACAATCTTTGGTGTATTTTTGGTATGTGATTGGTGGAGGGGAGCTCAAGATAGATCATGATCCGGGTGGATATTAGTGCCCACCCATCTATTCCAACTAGCTCCTCTTGATAATTTTTAGTTCAACACATTCTTTTGTACTTCTTTGTAATTGTGGGCTCTACACTTATGGGGTTGTCTGAAGCCCTGCACATCTTCGAGGTGGATATTGGTGGCCTCCCACCTAAGCCAACTATCTTATTTTGTATGTTTTCATGTCAGCACATCTTTTTTTTACTTCCAGGGACGTTTTGGGGCCCTAAACAGTGTTTTTTTGGTTTGCCACAATCAAAATGTTGACAAAGTTAGAGTTTGGTAGCGTAATGTGTAGTTCTCTAAAAGACATTTCCAATAGGATATCACGCACCTAATACAAAGGTGTTGATACTGAGAGGGGGGTGAATCAGTATCGAGTACAATTTAAAACCTTTTTCAACTTATACTTAAACCATTCAACTATATCCAATGAGCAATGAACAATAGTATAAGAGTTACACCAATACACCATGCACAATATGTGAGAAATAATCAATAGTTATTGTTCAAGGGAAGTAATGACTTCCAAAGGTAGCTACAACTTCCAAATATAAAGGGAGGGATAAACCTCCAAGAGGAAGATACAATCCTCCAATATCAAGAGAGGGTTGACCTCTCCATCCTTGCCCCTTCCTTCCACCCAATAATATATGAGAGATAATAGAACTTTACATTAAATCATCACCATCAATCAACCATCACATAGAACATGATAATGCTTCCTGAGACTTCTTCAATTTCTACAATTCTTCAATTCTTGGAATACTCTGATCCTATAGATAATATTACTCAATTTTTTCTCTGAAACTTCTCCAAGTTTCACTCCTTGAATCGTCCCCAAAAATAAGTTATAGAGAGAATGGTAGACCTTGTTCATTTATGGTTTATTCAGGAGACCGAACTTGTACAGAATGAACCGCGCTCAATATTTAACATCAGATTCTAAAACTTGCACACAAGAAACTAAATTCTGTAATATTTCCAATGCAATTTGTCCCACTTCATTTGGATTCTCTATGAAGACGTTATGACTATTTTACCCAAAACACCTATTTGTTGACTAGCTTCAGGACTGGTAATAAACCCTATCTTCCACAGAATGTATCTCCATAATTATAGCGAATTAAGAGCTGGAACTTTTACCACAGGTACTTTGATATGTCTTCTCAATACCATAGCAATTTCACCATCTGAATCATTCTAGAAAAAAAATTATAGTGAAAATGGAAAGATGACCTGAAAATAACATACCTTAGAACACATCACCAAAAGACTTCATTCTCCCTTGAAATCCGGTCTTCTTTACTTCTGATTTCCTCTTAAATTCGACTTGTGTATAAAATGAATGTATAATGATATTTATTTATACCATTTATGTCACTTCCTTTTAACATTAGGGCCGACCTGACACTTTCCTATTTTGTAATTATGTTCTTTAATTATCTTCAAGGCCTACATGTACTTCCTTCTTCAATTCACTTTGTCATCTTCAAAAATTCATTTCTCCTCAACCATGAGGATCTGCATGGCGTGACACATACCAATAGAAACAACATGATGTATACTATCCATCCATGGGTGTTGTATATGCATGTGCATTGTCCTTCATGTCCAAATACGTTCATCAATCTTGCGGTCCAAAACCCATGACGAGGGTTGACATCAATGACAACAACCAATCTTCCAACAGGGGGTTGTATGCAAACGTTATGACCCCAAGATTTTGAGGTACCAACTTAACCATAGGGGCCCACATAACTTTTGGTGTTTTATCTCCTAGGGTTAGGTTTTTAGATGTATAGGGTTTTGGAATTCATGAGTAATGTTAAAAAGGCCTTTGGAGCCTCATTGTAATCATTTTGCTCAAACAGATGCACGTAGCAGCCACATATTTTCACAGAGATAGCTACCACCATTCAAGAAAGTGTTTTAGTTCTGCAGTTTTACAGTTTCATCCTATTTCATTTATTCAATCTAAGATATTTTTCACTGGATATATGTGTTGTTCTTCATATCTTTGCGTTTATTGTACTCATTTTGTTAATCAGTTTGTTCCGCTCCTAAATACGGATCAGTGGTATCATAGTGGTCTTCTATTCATTTATTTTTCTTCGTACATGTCCCCTACAAGATCTAGGTACAAGAATTTGGGACTCGAACCAATCGATCCATTGTAAGATCGGTTGCATCGAACCCGAAAACAACCCATGGGAGACAAAAATAAAGATGATGGAGCAGGAGATCCTTTTAAAATTTTGCTAGAGAAATCCCTTGTATGACAAAGGAAGGAAATGATGGAAAAATTTGCGTAGATCCTTTGGCGGCTTCCCACAAGAGAAGCATCTTCATCAAGCAGCCATGAACCCCCTTCAAGGTACAGGAAAATTTTTATATTCCATTATTTGAAGGATTGATAGATGCGGATGTTGTAGATAAACGGTTGAATCTGCTCGAAGGGTATTTTTCAGTTCACAATTTTTCCGATAGGGAAAATATTACTTTTTCCCTCCTCAAGGTCGTCCCCCATGTTAAGGACCAGTGGGACACTTACTCTGAGCAAAGGGCCATAGAGGAATCTGCAATATTTGGGTTTGCCTCTACATGGAATTCCTTCTGGGATGTCATTAAAGAATAGTACTACCATGTTGGAAGCTACGAGGACCAGTAGACCAGATGGACCACCCTGCATCAAGAAAGGGACCAGACAGTACTAGATTTCACTAATATTTTCCATACCCTGCACACCAAATTGGGTATCAAAGACTCTAAGCGATATCTGGTGCTCAAATATCACAATTGTTTGCATAGATACATTCAAACAGAAATGGAGTTGTTGTAGATCGCCTCATTGGGTATGGCTTATAGATATATTGTCAATATCAAGGAGAAATTTAAGCATAAGAGGCGAGAGTTTGGATCTGCAAACTCCTCACAGCCGAAGCAGGGAAAAGGTGGCCCCAACCCACACAATAAGGGAGAAAGCAAAGATGGAAACTCTCAGAACAACCAGTACAAGCCGCAACACAAGAAGGGCAATGAGAAGATGAAGAAGGACACGGTAAAATGGTGTGAATACCATAAAATCCCTTGGCACAACACTGAATAATTCCACTCGAAGTAGTCACTCGTGGCCGAGATGAGGGCTTCCGAGTCAGAGACCGATTTTGATTCTGAATCAAATCTAGAAGGAGGGAAGCGTGTTATCGATGTTGAACCAAGTGCCATTGTCACTACCACCAAAGTCCATCCAAGCGAACCAGAAGAACCAGAGGAAGGGGAATGCATATTTCACTCACAGATGTGGGTAAAGGGGGTTTCACTTCATTTCATTGTCAATAGCGGCAGTCAGAAGAACCTAATCTCAACAAATTTTGTCAAGTAGCTAGACCTGTCGATGAAACCACACCTGCAACCCTACACCATCGATTGGCTTCTCCAAGGAAGAGATCTCTGTGTCAGCCAACAATGTTGTCTTCCCTATGAAATCAATCATTTCAAAGATAAGGTATTATGTGATATTTTCCCCCTTGAAGTTTGTGATGTTATTTTAGGACAACCATATTTTTGGAAGCGTCATGTTGTGTATGATTCTAGACCCTGTAGTGTTATTATTACTTTGGGTAGACAATTGTACATGATACTAGAGGTAGCGTCGCCTACCACTATTTCTTTAATATCTTCTAAGTAATGCAGTAAGGTCATTTCACAAACTGGGAAATTTGTCTTCTTTGTGATCTATGCTCACAGTAAGAAGAAGGTCACCACCACATCCATGGCCTCTACACAGAGCCTCTCTTTGCAACAAAAGAAAGTGGACGGGATCATGGAAGGGTACAGAGACATATTCTCCTCGCCCACCAGGGTACTGATGCACTGCCAAGTCAAGCATCCAATTGATCTAACCCTCGATGGACCTCTTCCTAATGGACCAGTCTATCATCGCTCGTTGATAGAAAATGATTAAATCAAGTGTCAAATCCAATATCTTCTTCAAAATGGGCACATCAAACCCATCTCCTCCCTTTGCGGAAGCCCGGTTGTACTGGTGTAGAAGAAGGACGGTGCCTAGCAAATCTGCATTGATTACAAAGCATTAAACAAAATCACAGTCAGAAATCGGTACCGAATTCCCAGGATTTATGACCTTCTTGACCAAATCAAGGGGGAAAGTTCTTCAGAAAGATTGACCTAAATTCTGGCTATTACCAGGTTCCCATCAAACCAACTGATGTATGGAAGACAACTTTCAAATCTAAAGAAGGTCTCTTCGAATGGTTGGTCATGCCCTTTGGATTAACAAATTCCCCAACCACTTTCATGAGGTTGATGGATGATGTATTGAGACCCTTCACCAAATCTTTTGTGGTGGTATATTTGGATGACATCATCATCTTCAACAGAACTTGGGAGGAGCACATGTGGCATATTCAACATGTTTTGAGCACTCTGCGGCAACACAAGCTATATGCCAACTTAGAAAAATTCTCCTTTGGCATGAACAGGGTCCAATACTTGGGCTACATTGTTGATGAGAATGGGGTACATGTTCATCCCGTTAAGATCCAATTCATTTGTGACTGGCCAGCCCCGACCACACTGACTGAGCTTTGGAGCTTCTTAGGATTGAAAAACTTCTACCGATGGTCCGTGTTGGGATTCAACCATATTGCATGGGCCCTCGGCCACATGACCAAGGGTGGTGGCAGGGAAAATTTTGTGTGGGGGAAGGAACAACAACGAGCATTTGAGGATATGAAGCATCGCTTCTGCTTGGCTCCAGTACTCTCCTTGCCTGATCTGCAACAATTGTTGGATATTGAGACTGATGCATATAACTATGTTGTAGGCTTCGTTCTCACTCAGCACAGTCATCTTGTGGCATACCATAGTGAGACACTCTCAGATACTATCCATAAATACCCCACCTATGACAAAGAAATGTATTCCATTGTAAAATCTTGTCGTCAATGGAAACATTACATTCTAGGAAAGGAGACGATCATCCACACTGATCACAAGCCTTTTTAGTTCATACAGACACAGGGGAAGTTGCAGAATGACCGCCATCAGAAGTGGTCCACCTACTTGCAGCAGTTCCATCTCAACATTAAGTATAAAACACAGAGCACAATGCATGTCGTTGACTACCTCAGTCGACCTCCTATGGCTTCACTCACCACTGTGCTCCATTCCTGTGGACATGAGGCATCTAAGTGGCCCCAACTTTATCATCAAGTTCCAAACTTCTCCACCACCTATCAGCTCTTGGGTACAGGTGCAACTGTCACCGATTTTCAAATTCAAGATGGGTTGTTATTCCATCTGGGCCATCTTTGTGTTCCTGCAAAAGAGCGTGAAAAGATGATTTGGAAATCCCACTACAGTTGGATGGCATGATATTTTGGCATGGAGAAAACTATGGTCATTCTACAAAAACATTTTTATTGGCCAAAACTTTGACAGGATGTCAGTAAGTATATCAGATCTTGCATTGTCTATGCTATTGTCAATACAACCATCAAGAAGCAAGGCTTATACACCCCTCTTACTAACCCTGAGAATCCTTGGGAATCCATCTCGATGGATTACATGTCTGGCCTTCCATCCACCAAGCATGACAATGATTGTGTATTTGTAGTCATTGATTGGTTTTCAAAGATGGTCATCGTCACGGCCTGCAAGAAGAACATCACAGCGACAATTACTTCCAATATATTATTTGAACGAGTGTGGGTCCACTTTGGGATACCACATACCATCATCTCTAACAGGGACATCAAGTTCCTCAACACCTTTCGATTGAGTCGCCGGTCACTGTTGAACACCAAGATAACTAAATCCACTGCTTTCCACCCCCAAATAGACGACCAAACTGAGGTCTTCAATCGAATGATTGTGCACATCTTGGGCATGTACAACTATAATCATTTTCATACATGGGATGAGAGTCTCCCCTCTATTCAACATAGTTACAACAGGGCTCTCCATAGCTCCACCAGCCATAGCCCATTTCAGGTGGGACTGGGATTCCAACCCTTGGGTCCCAATGATGTTGCACTACCTCTTGCAACCACACAAACATACTCTTCCCATGTTCAGTCTGAGACCAAAAAAGACACCAGATTCATTGAGTGGATTCGACACATCCACCAATAGGTCCATGAGATTTTACAGAAATCCAATGCTGAGTACAAGCAACGCCATGATCAACATAGGGTATCGCACCAGTTTCAGGTTGGAGACGAGGTCTGGTTAAATTTGGAGAGTCTTACAGGGCCCCATCAGAAGCTCCACCCACTTCAATATGGGCCTTACACCATCACCAAGGTTGTGGGTAGAAATTCTTTTGAGTTCAACACTCCATCCTTCCTTGGCTTGCACCCAGTGTTCAACGTGGACCTCTTTTGACCATATTTTCCACCCATATTGGACACCTCAAAGATCGCAAAACAACTGACACCAACACAGCTCAACCTTGACTGCATGGAACAGTCATCCACCGATCAGATAGTGGACACACAGGTCAAGGGAACTCGCAAGCAGAGGATCCATCTTTATCGGGTTGTCAAGGCAGGACAGCTCCTACATCAAGGAAAGTGGCTCACCCAGGGAAAAATTTAGCAGAAGTTTCCTTGCCTGATGGGGGAACTCAACGCAATGAATACCATTGCTTCTTAAGGGGGGAGGACTTCTCTAGGTGGATATTGGTGGCCACCCACCTATTCCAGTTGGCTCCTCTTTACAGTTTTTATTTCAACACGTTCTTTTGTACTTCTTTGTAATTGTGGGTTCTACACTTTTGGGGATGTGTGAAGCCCTACACATCTTCCAGGTGGATATTGGTGGCCTCCCACCTAATCCAACTGGCTTATTTTGTATGTTTTCATGTCAACACATCTTTTTGTACTTCCAAGTCTGTTTTGGGGCCCTAAACAGTGTTTATTTTTGCTCTCCACAGTCAAACTGTAGACAAAGTTAGAGTTTGATGGTGTAATGTGTAGTTCTTTAAAATACCTTTCCAACAGGCTATCACGCACCTAAAATGGAGGTCGTATGCAAAAGTTACAACCTTGGGAAGTTGAGGTACCAACTTACCCATAGGGGCCCACATAAATTTTGGTGCTTCATATCCTAGGGTTAGGTTTTTGGATATCATGGGTTTTGGCATTCATGAGTAATGTTAAAAATGCCTCTGGAGCCTCATTGTAATCATTTTTCTCAGACAGATGCATGTAACATCCACATCTCTTCTCAGAGATAGCTACCACCATTCGAGCAAGTGTTTCAGCTCTGAAGTTTTACAGTTTCATCCTATTTCAGTTATTCAATAGAATATATTGTTCACTGGATATATGTGTTGTTCTTCATATCTCAGTGCTTATTGTATTCAGTTTGTTAATCAGTTCGTTCCGCTCCTAAATCTGGATCAGATCCTGCAAATATGGAGACCATCATGAAATGGCCAGTTCCTACAAATGTCACTGAATTTAATAGTTTTTTGGGGGAAACACAATACTTGTGGAAGTTCATATATTCATTTTTAGTAGTAGCTACACCACTCCATGCCATAACAGTTAGTGGTAAGAGTTTCTAGTGGGGGAAGAATTAGTATAAGGAATTTGATGAGCTGAAAAGAAATATTAGTCAAGCACCAATGTTTGCACTACCAAACTTGAAAAATTCCTTTGAAGCGGAGATATATTCAAGTGGCTAAGCCATGGTAGCAATATTGATGTAAGGAGGAAGTCTCGTCTGCTGTCATTCTGAAGTATTTCATGGGGCAGTTCTCAATTACCCTACCTACGACAAAGATCTCTATGCCTTGGTACAAGTTGTCAAAAAGTGGAATCATTATCTGATGGGAAAGGATACCATCATCCCCATAGATCACCATCCACTACAGTGTTTGCAGGCCCAACGTAAGCTACAATAAATTATGAATTACAAGTGGATGGGTTTTTTACAACGATTTCATCTAGTGATCAAGTATAAGAATGGAAGCACAAACAAGTTGGTATACATGCTTGCACGACCACCCACATCTAAGATTACACCCTTGGGAACTCTGATGCACATGGATCTTTTTACCCATGATGCATACAAAGAGGCATACACAGAAGATGAGAACTTCAAGGAGGTGTTTCAGCAACTATAGTGCCAAATTCATATAGAAGAAGGTGACGACAAGATTGACTATCATTTCCATAATGGTTTACTCTACAAGCTTGACAAGCCTTGTGTTCCTAAAGGCCAACGGATGTAGTTAATAAAAGAGGCTCACACCTCCAAGGTTGCATGACATTTTGGCCTTGGGAAGACAGTTGCCAACTTACAGAGGTATGTGTATTGGCCCAAAATGCAAGAAGATGTAGCACGATATATTATAGGATGTATTCTTTGTTGTACAACAAACCCAACAATAGGAAGCAATGTCTATATCGTCCCTTGCTTGTACCCACTCGACCTTGGGAAATCATTTACATGGATTTTGTGGGAGGTTTACCAACCACACGGAAGGGGCATGACTATTTATTTGTGGTAATTGACGCGTTCAGCAAAATGTGCATTCTCGTTCCTTGTAAAAAGACTATCAAGAGACATGAAGAAAAAAACTTGTTCTTTGAACAGGTTTCAGTGCACTTTGGGATACCAAGGAGCGTCATCTCAGATAGGGATACAATATTTCACAGTGCATTTTGGACTACATTGTGGGAGAATATGGACACTAAGTTGAACAGGTATACAACATCCCATTGAGAAATAGATGGGTATATGAAAGTAGTCAATAGGACTTTGGTGCAAATTTTGAGGTGTTACATTCAAAAGCATCTGAAGACTTGGGATGAAAATACAATCTATATACAACACTCTTATAACAGAGCAATCCACATTTATGTTGGTAAGTCACCTTTTGAAACTTTCTTCGGGTATTTTTCAACTTCACCCTTAGATGTTGTATATGGAAAACAAGGAGGAGGGAGGGAGGACCTCATGGGAGATGCATTAAAAGTAGAAAAAAATGTTGAGAAGATCAGGTAGATCCATTTGCAAGTACAAGAGACACTAAAGGAATCACAGGAAAATTACAAGGCTAGAGATGACCAACACAAAATAGAGAGAACATTTAGAGTAGGAGACAGAGTATGGTTACAGTTGAATAAGGATAGGTTGCAGGTTCATGTTAAGCATATCAAGGCTCTATGGTATGGTCCTTTTGAGTTATTGGAGAAGGTGGGAGATAATGTCTACAAACTCAATATACCCTCATACATGTGCATTTACACAGTATTTAATGTGGAGAATCTCAAACTGTATGAGCCTTCCATCTCGGATCAGGAGGAGGAGAAGGTCCTACCTTCAATAGAGGACTTAGCACCATATGCTCAGGCAGAGTTAGCAGAGGACACAATTTTTCAGAAGTGGTCCAGAAATACAAGACAAGGTTAGCACGACCTTTGGAAGATTGGCTTGAAAGGACAACTTCCAAGCAAAGAAAAGTGTTTTTCCATGGAGAAGGTAGAGGAAACATTTCCTCACCTCATTCAGTAAATATTATGGGGACCAAAATCCTCCCTAAATGGGGAGGTATGATCCATATTGGATCATTGTATTGTTTTTCATCTATCTCGATCCTTTCAGAGTGGAAATTTTGAAGAAATTAGTGTGCATGGCCATTTTAATGGTGGGTCCCAATTCGGAAAATTTGGGTCCAAAACCTTCGAGGTCATTTTGAGGCATCAAAGGGGATTTTTTGGGGTTGAAACTTTCCCAACATATCTAGGGCCATGTGTCACTATTCCACACATCATGACCTTTCCAATGGTGCAAACATCGCATCAATCAGAGCTCATAAGAAAAAGTTATGCCTCTTGCAAGTTGACCTACCGCGTTGACCACCATGGTACGATAGGATGCCATGTCAGCCCCATTACTCATGCATATGTGGCTAGCCATGTATGTAATTTCAAGAATATTCTAAAAGGTTCAAAATCCTATCACAATTGAGGGTTGAGGAAGTCAAAAACCTACCCCTAGATGGCTATCAGGCTATGTTAAATACCAAGACACTATAAGGAGAAGGGGTTCCATTCTTTAGCATTGTATCTTGTTCCATCGCTGAGAAAAACATCTAAGAGTGGTATTCTGTGAGCATAACAGAGGAGGATATATTTTGTAGCATCCATATGGGCCACAGGTCAAAGGCAACTCTGTGATAGAGAGTACCTCTTTCTTTGTACTTGCATCATTTCTATACCAGAGAAAAGATAACAGAGCAACCTCACCTTCTAGTCGAGTTTTCTCTCGTATTGAGTTTCCCAAGTCATATCTTGTGTTTATTTGTGGATGGTGTGATTGTATTTTATTGCTCTCTATTTTTTTGTATTTTATCTATTTAATGCATAAGCAGAAAAAAATTGTAACTAAATATTATGGAAATCTAAGGGAAAAATAACCTTAATAATAAAGATTTCATTTATTTATCATATATGTTGTGAAGAACTTTTGCAGTAGAATATCCACAACATTTTATAGATCAAGAAGGGATCTAAGGAATCCACCTAAGCACTTAAGGCTAGATAGGTTCCATTTCTACGCCAAGGGAGGGGGACTTTGGGAAGGTGGTCCATCACATTAGAGAAATGATTAAGAGGTATTGTAACTTTATTGGGTGAGTCACATATGAACAAAAAATAGGAATGGACTATCCAATATACCTCCTAGTGGGTATGCATGTGTGAGTACCCAAGTCAATCACATATACTACAATATTCCTCAACTAAGGTTATATTCTTCCTAAGAAAAGTGGCATCTTTAGCCCCCTCATTAAGTGGGGTTGCCATAGCCAATGCAAGTAGATAAGGTGAAATGATTGTCAATGATCTTGGACCCTAGTGTCATTCAGTTTATCCTAATCAAAATGGTGTCTAGGCTCCACTAAGAGTTAAATAGGAAGTCACTTAAGAGTTTCTATACATTTTAGATGAGACCAAATATCAATAGTGATTGACAAAATGTGTTTTTATATATACCAAAACATCCAAAATGACTAATGTGAGATAGAAAACTAGTATAATTATCACGGGCATTACATAATACTCACATTATTGTTTATGGTCTCCTAGAGCTAAGGGTTCAATTTGATTCATCTCCTTAGGTGGGTTGGAGCATTAAGCTTCAACCTTCTGAACGTGTGCTTTTGTATCCAATTTTAAAGTTGCACAATTGACAGTTATTGAATTCATTATTATTTGGAGGTCATATTCTAGGTATTTGACCTACTTTAGTGAGTATTTATGCATAGTGAAACTTAGACCTTGGCCCTCATAGAACCCCTCTAAAAAACGATCATTTATTTAGATGGTTAAAAACGATCATTTATCTAGATGGTTGTCTCCTCACGATGTGTAGGAATTTATGTAATAATTTGATTAATTTCTTGTTCAAAACCTTCAATATTGAATTTAGGATAATGCTACTAACCAAGGCCATAATTCTCAAAATGTTGGTTAAAGTTTTCCATTCCCTTCATTTTTTCAATTAGGATCTTGTGTCACAATAGTAAGTTCTATCAAATTGTGAAGAGAATAGTCATAAAGGAGATGTAAATTTTTTATTTAAAATTTGATGTTGCTTCAAAAAATAGTAAGTTCTATCAAATTGTGAAGAGAATAGTCATAAAGGAGATGTAAATTTTTTATTTAAAATATGTTGATGTAAATTTTTTATTTAAAATTTGTTGTTGCTTCAAGAAATATGCCTTGAGGTTGAGGGTTGGATTGCATAATACAAACTAACTTTATATTAAATATGAGATTTAAAAATATCTATTTTGAAAAAATCACCAAAAACTTGTATCTAGATTCATCCATTTTTAACCTATACTATTTCGAGTGAAAAAATTAAAAATATCTATTTTGAAAAATTCACCAAAAACTTGTATATAGATTCATCCATTTTTAACATACCTTAGGAAACAACTTCATAATTTGTAAACCTCAATAGTGAACCATGGCTACTTCATTAGCTTTTTGAAAAAANCCTACAAGATGGGCCTTTAAAATGAATTAATAAACTTAAATTTCTTTCATTCGCCTTTAAAATGAACCAATCAACTCAAATTTGATGTATTATAAAAATAATATACATTTATAAAAAAATATGTTTTAAGTTTTTTTTAATTAAACTTAAGGTTATATAGATGGGTAAACGGCAATGGTGTTGACTTCTAAAAGGGCATATTGCCAAGGGGAAATAAGAGGAACAAACATTAAATTACATAAATTTTATCCTCTACGAACCTTGAACTTAAGACTTTCACCGTCCTCTTAGACTTTTTAATTAATAAAACAATTTGGAATTTCATTAAAGTATTTCTATGATATACATTTATGAAATAGTTAAATGTGATTTTCATATAAATGGAAGGTCTCGCTTGTGGGGCTAAACATTGGCAACATTACAAGTTCAATTTTGATATGATAGTATGTATAAACTATTATGGTATTATTTCATTAAAATTTTATAAGAGGATGTTTTTATTAAGTTTTTCATGAAAAGTTTATAAGAGATGTTTATATTAAGTTTTTTTTGTTAGTTAAAGTATTTTTGATTTGTAGGATTGATTTGTGGTTGAGATGTTATGATCCAGAGGTATTTAGTTTTCAAAATTATATGGGGATTGCATTTGATTTGGATGGCACCAACTTTTAATATGGTTAGATTTGAGGTGTCCCCGAGGTTTTAAACTAATGACTTCATTTACAAAGTGCCTTAACAACGCACTCCCTCACCAACTACTCTACACCACTGGGAGGATTTCTATATTAATCTATCTTTATTATTTATAATAGTTTTATAATTAAATGTGATTATTAATGCATTAGAAATAAAAATTGAACAATAATAATGAATAAGTAAGAAACAATAATGAAACCTACACATTTATGAATAGATTGTACATGCAATTCTAAGTAATGGAGAAAGGTTTCTTTTTAAAAAAAACATAAAAAAATAATTAATTTGTATTTATAAAGTGATCGTTATATATATAGGAGGAGAAAAACATTTATTTATATGTGTAAAAATGTAAAATCCCTAACTAAAATTTTAAATCATTAAATAAGTTGTTAAACCCTTCTTATATTAAAGTAGTCTTTTGACAAATATAAGACTACTATAAAATCATGAGCTTATAAAAAAACGGCTCATGTCCATAAAGAGTAAAACTTAATATGGATGTTGTGGTTAGGTACACAACTTCCTTCACCAAACTATAACATGCATATTGAGATTTGTTCATAAGATAAATAATCATTTTCCTTTTATTGAACTTCATATAAAGTTTACAATCCAAGGGAATCTACAATTTAGTGTGATAGAGATGTTTTCATGTGGTTAATATGGTTAATATTTATATATCAGTTTCAAAAAAAATACATATAACAAATAATAGTAATACTATATAGGTTAACTAAATATAGATTTAAAAATAAAAATTATCTATATATTAAAGGAGAAGAGAATAGATGTTTACACTTATTATAAAAATTGCTATAGAGAAAAAAAATAAATAAAAATAAATATATATATATATATATATATATATATATATATATATATATATATATATATATATATACATGATAAAAATACTATAAATATGGTATTTACATTGAAATATTGTTATCCCTTTCTTTATTTGCATCTAGATTTATATTAAATGATCAAAAAATTTACACCTCAAGAGATTTTATGTCTCTTAGTGCTTGATAGATTCGGAGTTAAAATGGACCTATGTTGATTATATTGCAAAGCATTATTTGGTGTGAACTCGATGATTTATATGATGCCATTTGTTACAAAAATAGTGAATATTAGGTCAATAAAGGAGAGAGAAGAGGAAATGAAATTATTTTTTTAAGTCAAATAAGTTATTCCCATGACTTATCTAATTATTTATTATGATGTTAACTATTTACAGATGTGCACCTACCCATATCCTAGGAAATAAGAAGAGAAAAACCAAACAAGTTCATATATTCATCCTAACATATCTAACTATTTATTATCATGTTAATTATTTATGCACATGCGCCTATACATATTTTAGAAAAGAAGAAGGGAAGAACCAAGAGAGCACATATAATCATCCTTGTTAGCGCGCAACAGGTAGACGCTAGGTTCAACAATAATAGACCAACAAAACCCTTAGACATCGACCCTTTCGACATCACCTGCAAGCCAGTGAAGTCTCACCTGGGGCATCTAGAAGGGTTGTGGGATCCAAGTTTATGCAGTGATGAGGGGAAGTGAGGCATTCAACATTACCATATTATGCATTATCCATTCCTTTACTATGTGCACAGTTTCCTTTACTTACCATTTAATTATCGTACAATATACCTTGTGTGCGGCATTACCCCACTTAGCATTCATTCATTCATCATTAACTTAAGTGCGCAAGATCATAACATCAAATCTTAGAGACATATTCAAAATATTAACCATTCATTATCATTGCACAAAAATCATCAACAGTAAACAAATCTAACCTAACAACCCATCACATGCATCAGAAATATAACACACATAAACAATATATCAAGGCACAAGGTTTTAATGTGATTCACTCCAAACTGGGCTACGTCCACAATGACTGGCTTCTTATTCATTCATTCATAATCTTCAGTTCTTACATCAGGTGCGCACTATGCATATTCAATATCCTTTAGTAAATACCCAAACCTGCCCTAGTCATTCTGCAATGCACACATACCTCTTAACTGATATTTTAACTTAGCTCATCCTTCACAAACATGAACTTTCTTCCACACACTAAGCTCAAAAAAATTTCAAGAATCTCTCCCAAACTTGCCTCTACCCAAAAACCCATACATACTTATAGTATTCTATTAGGGCTAAGCCCATTACAACATGGTTACAAAGTGGACAAAATGTCCCAAAAATCCTAACTACTTTCTACCGTTTGTGTGCTAACCTCTAAAACTTCTCCAACTACTTTGCACGCACGTTGCTCCTTAGTCAAAATGTTGCGCAATCCGTTCCTCCGTGATTCCCAATAATTATCCAAAACGTTTGTCTAACATGCCCCCAACACTCTCCTGTGGCTCTTTACAAGCCACTTATGCTTGTTGTTGCGCTCCCATCACCGTGAGCTTGGTCTCCAAGAAGTTCTGAAAGGTTTTCTTAGCAGTGGTGACCATCCCCTTCACATGTTCTTCTTTTTCTGCTAACTTTTCTACTACTTGCATGGTTATCAGTTCCTTTAGTTTCTCGGTAGTCTCCAAGGTGGCTTGTTTCACCACTCCTTGTGCAGTTGTGAGCTCTTATGCTACCTTGTATGCCTATTCCTATAATAACTCCATCTTTTGTGCAAGATCCTATTGATCTGCTCTCATCTAGTTTATTTCAGATTATAGCTTCTTCTTGTCTGCCATTGTGGTCATCTTCTGTGTTGGTGGAAAGTTGCTCATTGTCTCCTTAATTTTTTGTTCCTTCGCAAACGCAGCTTGAATATTCTTCCCAATTTCTTGTAATTCGGCATCTCATGTCAATCGAGTCCATACTTTTTTTCTCTCTTACAAAGTTTGGCACACTCTACCTCTAAACTCTTGATATTTTCAATAGTTGTGTTCACCATCTTCTCCCTTTTCTCTTTCTCCTCAGGTGGAGTACCTAGTATTTTGTGAGCTTCTAATTCTCCAATCTTTGAGCAAAAGCCTTGGATGGCTTTGTCGATCTTTGACACCTGCTCTTCTATTGGAGCATACATATCCATTGATATTGTTGGAAGTTCCTTGTATACTCGTTTGAATTCTTGTTGCATCCTTTCTTCCTTCTAGCAGCATCATCCCTTTCCATGGTTACTTTGTTGTAGTCGAGTTGCAAGGCTTCTTTATTTGTCATGACCTTATCCAATTCATTGGAGTTTGTCTCCGCACGCACGTTGATTACTTGCATAACGTCGACCTGCAATCCTTGTAACATCTCTATTAGCAACTTTGAAAAGTCTAAGTCAATGTGACTCAAGGCTAGTGCCTGCTCCTGCAGCTTGTTCGATGTGAATGTTATTTCCCTCGGTGCTATCTATACCATCATGCACTCTCCTGGTAATTCTAATGACTGAGAGACCATCGGACTCACTTATGTAGTCATTTTTGTGCTTGTTGTCTATGCCTCTTATACCTGTCGCGTTGGCGCAATCCTTGTTGCTTCTAACATATGGTGCAACTAAGACATATGCTCTTGTATATTTTTGTTCATATCCTCTTGATGTTTCACTATGCAGTGAAACGCATCAACCGTGACTTCCTTAACCTGATCACCAATATTTTCTAGATCGTCCTCAGTCAGTGCTTGTACAGTTGAATCCTTCATAGTCTTCCTCTTATTTCTCTGTGACATTAGTTTTCCTTTGTTAATATATTTCCTCTTATCTATCGAATGTCGTACAGTATTATCTTTGTCGTTTCCTTTCCCTTCTTCTTCTTCTTTGCTTGGTATTTCTTCAATATATGGTTGTTGTGTCTCTGGTTGTGTAGTCTCTATCGCTGGGATTTTCCAATCTGTGTCCCATTCTTCCATGATCAGTCCCATTTCCTCATTTGTTATCATGTACTTCGTAGCCAACCATTCTTCTCTTGGATCCTTCTTTTATTGAATGTAGATATGGTGGTGGTATTCCTTAAGCTGCACAACTGACTTATACACCTCTACTAGATGTGGTTGTATTCATGGTGTATTCTGGATACATATTCTAATGGTCTCCTTTTAAATATAAAAAACAACATTATTGTCCATCTGTCACGCCTTGTGTGTAGTATGCCACAAGTTTAGATATCTTGTGGCTAGGCATGGCATATCTTTTACTCCCAAAAATTGTGCATCATCCATCTCTCTCCATGCTGATAATGCATTTAGAATTAATAGCCAAGCCTAGTGGAATTCGGTACCTTTATCTTGTGCCTCTTCACAGTCGATCAAGAACTAGTTGAGAAAAAAAATTGCCCAGTTCATCTACCTTAACCCTACATTAACTCTGAATCTTTTAGTGTATCTTGTTCTATATTTTTCAGTCTCTTACGATATTCATGGTACTTTCCATTTATTAATACGCATCTTCGCCATTTTGACTTGTTGTTTCTTCATAAAATCTTATTCTCGTCATGTATGCTCTTTAATGATTTTTCCACCATGTTTCATTTTTAATGCTCTTAACTATTATCTGTGTGATCTCCTATCTCTACCCAATCCTCTCTCTGTGTGATCTTCATCTCTCTGTTCAACTCTCTTCCTTTGTATGTGCGCCCTTCTATCTGTTTTTTTCTCTTCCACGACATTTACTAGTATATCTCTCCTTCCTTCGGATGCTCCTGACGGTTTATTTTTCTTCCGCGAAAATGCTTCCTTTCAACCTTATACTTTTTTTTCCTTGTTATAATACACTATAATACAAGTTCTATGGTACATGTTTTACGTGCTAAGACTAGTGCGCGGAAGCACTACTATCCCTGTATACTTTTAGTCAACTACCCTTAACTAGTCCTTCTACATCTTATCCATTTAGTTTATCCAATTGTACATCACATGAATATGTTACAAACCTGATCACATAAGGTCCTAACCAATGCATATGGAACTTCCCTGGGTGCTGAAGAATTTGTTGTCATACAATAATACTAAATCTCCCTTCTAGAAATTCTTCTTCTTGATATTTCTGCCATGCCAAGATTTCTCGCATGCCTTTTGTACTTGTTGATGAAAAACTATGACAAAACGATATTCTTATAATTCCATAAGGTATGACAATCTCCTTTCCATTACGCCTGAATCTGTAAGTTTTGTTATTGCAGCAATGCGTAGACTCATTACTATGAATTCAATTGGAATAATAATTTCTTGTCCATATGTCAACTTGAATGGAGTATGTCATGTCATCTTCTTGCTTGTGGTCCGATATGCCCGCCCATAACACCGCTGGAATATTCAAGTCCCAGTCATCCCTGCTTACATTGCAAACCTTTATCAGTGCATGTTCCACGATTTTATTAAAGGCTTCTACCATGTCATTTGTCTGAAGATGGTATGGTGTGCTCTTCTAATAATGTATTTGAAACTCCTATGTCAATGGTGAAATCGTCCTATTCATGAAATGATTTCCCTAATCACTCATAAGTATCTTGGGGTATCCAAATCTTGTTACTATATTTTCGAACAGAAATTGTGCAGTTGTCTATGTGTTGCAATCTCTAACTAGCTCTACCTCAACCCATCTAGTTAGGTAATCTATCGCAGTAATAATATATATGGCTCCCGACCTCTTAGCTGGAGGATTAATTGGCTTGTAGCGTCACTTGTGGTACTAAAGGAATTTCATCTCTCCTAGAAGGCTTCCCTAGTCTCTGAAAAACATCACAATTCTGACAAAATTCGTTAGCATCTTTGTGAAGGGTAGGCCACCATAGTATTGCACCCAATATATTCTAATTTGTTTCCTTTCCTGCATAGTTACCTCCTTCGACCCCTTCATGTGCCTTTGACAATATCATCTGTCTCTCGTGCTCTAATATGCAGCGTCGCAAAATACTATCTACATCTAACTTGTATATATTTCCTGCTATCAGTTGGTAGTTTGTTTCCTTCATGAATAATTACTTCTTATGCACAATTTGAAACTCTAGTGGTGCTACTCTTGTGCTCAAAAACTAGACTATGTCTGAAAAAGAACCATCCACAATTTGGACTACAAATAGATGTGTGTCGGGTAAACTATCATCCATATTTCCTACATCTTCTCCTGACAATATGCGAGATAAGTGATCCGGTCCTGAATTAAACTTATATGGTTTCACGATCACCTCAAAGTCATATTCTTGGAACAACAAGAGTCATTTTCATATCCCCACCCCCCAACATAGGCTTATTCACTAGGTATCTTAGTGCAGAATGGTCTGTATACATATTGAAGTGAGATCCAAGCAAGTAATGTCTAAACTTCTGCAAAGCATACACCATGCATAAACCTTCTCATTCTGTCGTGGTATAGTTCTTATCTATAGATGATAACTTCCTTCTTGCAAAGGAAATCGGATGGTCTATCTATGCTTCTTTTGGTTGAGCCAATATTGCTCCTAATGCTACTGATGATGCATCAACATGTACATGAAACTCTTTTTTCCAATCGGGAAACACTAGGATCAACGCAGTAACCATTTTCTACTTTAACATATCTAGACATTGTTGGAATTCCTCATTCCACTGGAATTTCACTTCCCTCTTCAACATATTTTCCATAGGTGGTGTAATCTGCGCATATCCTCTGATAAACTTTATATAGTATCCAATATGGCCCAACGTGGATCTTAGTTGTCGCATTGAAGTTGGTGGTGGCAAGTCCAAAATCACGATTATCTTTGCAGGATCAACTAACAAACCCTGTTTACACACCACATGGCCCAAAAAAATTCCAAAAGGCGCACAAAAGATACATTTCTTCAAATTCAACTATATCTAACATTGCCTACACTTATCCAACATTAGGCGCAAAATTTCAACATGATCTTTCAATAGGCTAAAATTTTTCCAAACATCTAAGTACACTTCTAAAAGATTATGTATGAATTCTTTGAAAGATGCAATGACTACTCTGGAAAATACGGTTGATGCATTCTTCAAACCAAACAACATCACTATGTATTGGTAGCAATCCCAGTATGTCACAAAGGTGGTCTTGTGTTTTTCTTCCCGCGCAATCTTTATCTAGTTGTGTCCTAAGAGTCCATATGTGAAAGAATAAGCCTCTTGACCCCCTACGTTCTCCAGTACTTCATCTGTAAATGGGGTAGGAAACAGGTCGTGCAAACAAGCATCATTCAAAATTATTAGATCTACACATATTTTGATACCTCATTTCTTCTTGTCTTGAACTACCATAGCTTTGATCCATTCATATTCTTCAACAGGTTCTATGATTCCAACTTATAACATTTTTCTATCTCTGCTTTGACCTTCTGCTTATATTTCAGGTTCATTCTATATGGTCTCTGTCGCACAAATTTGGCATCTGTCTTCAACAAAATATTCATTTCTCCTAGCTCCCTAGTAATTATTTTTATCTTTGTGAATGTGGTCAAAAATAGATCTTGATATCCGCGCAATAGATCTGCAATATTTTCTACTACCTCATCACTCCAGTAGTCTACTATGTTCATGAACTTAGGCTTATATTATGTCCCAATATTCACTTTGATTGTATTCAAGGGCTTGGCGTACACCACAAATTCAATCTCTAGTCCCTTTACAATGTGCTCCCCTTCAGTTTCTAGTATCTACAAGTTCCTAGGGTCTTCATCCTCCTAGTCTTCTTGGGAAACATTGTAACATTCTAAGACTTCTATGACTATCACAGATGATTGATGTGTGCTACATACTGGTAACAGTTCTATTGAGTCTTCTGAATAAAAAAATATTAGTGTTGATGACTTGCAAGGTTGCATCAATCAAGGGATCCTCATTTTCAAAGTTCAATGTTACCTTGAAGTTCACGGTCAGTTCTTCCCAATCTCTTGTTTCTCTACACACTTCTAACTCTATGTACCAATTCTCTGGAATTGTGTCTAGAGTATGCACAAATAGGTGTTTCCACTCTTACTTAGGTATTGATTTCCATGTCATGGTACACTTTGTAATATGTTCTACTGGGAAAACCAATCCATTATAATTTTTTATGTCATACTCATTCTCTGTCCCAAACCTGACCTGAGGTATCCTTTTACACTACTGTCAATCTCTTATTTCATCCTTATGCGCAGCCCACCATCTAGCTGAAGTTTCTTTCGGTGCAACATCTAAGGCTAGTAGTCTTTGTTGATCCGATATCTGCCTTTCAAATTCCTTGATAAAATATTCTATAGAGGTTAGTCTAGTAAATTTGGTGGATCACATGCATTCTCCCCAATCCATCATAATGCATGAGTAATCCGAGCACATTTTCTTGTCGATACTTCATGTAACTCCTCCAAGGATTCACATAATCATCCATCCACCTAGTCATGTTTTATAGATTATCAAATTACTTTCTCCTTTCTCGTTCTATAAATATTTTTCCTTCAGTGGGATCTAACAGCGTTGTAACCTTTAAGTCGTCTACTTCAAATACCATATGTCTCTTCTTTAAATATATGATTGTTTGATTATCAAATGCCCAATCCAAGCCCAACAGTGTTGGATAAGATGTATTTCCATCTACTATTTCTATCACGTCAAAGTCTGCAACACTGCGCACTTCATCAATGTTGAAACTTACCCATGTCAACCTTCCGACATGAACAATTTTATGTTGGTTTGTTATTCTTAGTTGGATATGCGACCAAATCAGATTTGGTTGGCCCATCATTTCCCAAGTCTGTCTCAGAATGACATTCACATCTGAACCTAAATCCAGAATGATGTTGTCCATATTGTAATCTCTTATCTGTGCACTAAGTTGAAACTCTCTATTTTTTCTCTTCTTGCGGTGCACCTAGTTAATAGCTCGGCGTATGACAGGTATTGCTTTCTCTTGTGCACAATGGTAAATCATTCTACACAGTATAGTCAAAGCAGATTCATCCTTCATTAAATATAAACAACTTCTTAAAAATATTTTCAAGTTACTTCCCTTTTCGGTTTGCTTTTATGAATTTGTGTGATCATAGAATAGCGACATATCATAAACTGGCAATTTTTCGTACAATGGCGGCTTCGTTGAGGTTGAAGTTATCCATTTTTCTCCAACTGCTTCTTTTCTTTCTTTATTGTAGGTCTCTTTCTCTTTTCTAGGATAAAACAATGGAGTAGGCTTCGTTTCTTTTCTTACCCACTAGTGAATCCTATTCCCTTGATCCATCGCATATGCTCCAGTTCTTGTTATGTCACGCATAAAATTTGTTATATTTGGTTGATCGTCGCACTCTTGTGTCGCTATCATCTGTAGGTCTCGGTTATGGTTTTGGTTCTTGTTCTAGTTCCCTCTCGCCTGCCATTTTTCTATGAGTTGAGGGCATTCTTTCGTCACATGGTCCAATGCTCTACAGTACATGCATGTCATGCAAGGATTCAGGCAGTCTTGTGCCAAGTTTCCCAGTTGATTGTAGTTATAGAAAATGATTGGGCCTCTTCCTCCTCTACCAAATCCTACTTGTCCTCAACCTCTGTCGAATCCTCCTCGTCCACCCTGATTATAGTATTATACCCTCTGGGATTATTATACTATGAAACTCCTCCTTCTATTGTGGAATTTTATTCTTGGATTCTATATGCATTTGAAGTTCACTTTCTCATTAACTCAAATGCGTGAAAATCATTCTCATCATGTCCTACAAATTTGCAAAAATTAAAAAATAAATTCATGGGTGTACTATGGTACTTCTGCAATAATGGAAAAGCATTTGGATGATGTCCCCATGTATTTCGTATTTCATAATACCCTACTCCTCCTATCAATGGGTTCGGTGCTCCTATAGCCATATACGACGCAAATTATGGGCACTCGTCTTTATGATGGCCTTTTGTATTACATGTAATACACAAAACTTTCTCATGCTTTTCCATTCCTTTCGTCAGTTTTGACAACTAAATCGTTAACTCAGCCAATTGTGACTAAACATGTGCCATCCCTACACCATCTCCTACAAGGGATGCTTCTAACTTCATAGCAATTTTTAAGGCTTTTGGTTGCGACATGACTTTATGTTGTGTCAACAGACAACTAATGTGTGACAACAAACTTGCAATAAACCATTCTCTATGTTGTTCATAGAGAATCTGGAATATCAACCTACCCATCACATATTTGAACTTCTGATTATAATCCCAAATTGTCTTAGTATGCACTTGCTTAATTTGTTTCAACTTTGTGATGTATTGCGACTTAGATTTCAACTTCTAAAATTCCTTTAATAAAGCTTGTATAATATCTTCCAATATTCTTGATTGTATTGTCAATGTAGTATTCTGAAATTTCATGTACCATATCAATGTGTGACCTCTGAACATCATTTCTAATTGCGCAATATTTGTTTCCTCATCTTGGAAATTCTTCTGAATCCATATTGTTTCACATACAAAAGATGTTGCTCTGGGTTTTCCGACCTCGCTCCCTAGAATTCAGGCATCCTTAATGTATTATTTATTCATGCCATTGTACTATGCATAATACTTACCTTTCGTGTGGTTGACTGACTTTGGTTCATTGCACCACTTCCATTATGCTTACCATTGTTTTGAATTCCTCCACAAACCACAATTTCTCTTGACAAAGTTATGGTTCTTGCTTCAGATCTTGGTCATGCACATGGGGTCATGGGTTCGACATAGATTCTGATATGAGATGGAATTCCTTCTTATGCTAGACTGTACTGAGGATCCTTTATTTCTCTTTCCTTTCTTCGTACGGTGTGATTTGGAGCACTAAGTGGGGGTCTCTTTTCTCAAACACATTGTGTTGCTCTTCTCTCTCATCCATACTCTCCTTCTCACTATACCTAAACCTTTTCCCACAATGCAATATTCCACTCTCTCTTTCTGACCCATTGTCTTCCTCTCTCGAAATCCTCAATCCATCATTTCACTCATTTCTTTCCACTCTCAGATCATCATTGGGTCATCCCCTAGTCTCCCTATGTGCGGGAAGGCGCCTAACAATAAAATTCCATATTCATAACATTCTTATCACACAACAAGATATTTATCCAAGTAGACAATGCATTCAGAAACCTTCTGTGTAGACCCTTGAAAAAGTCCCTCTCTGCAACACTATGAGACTGGGCACAATCTATTGCAAACTATGTAATGTAATTCCCTTGTATACTATTCAACTAGAAATCAACTACACGAGAAAACTTATTACTTAATGTATTCAACTATCTGATGGAGTTTAGTTTCTTGGAGCCTTGGCTCAGAATTTTCCAATATTCTCCACTAACCTTTATAATCATTCAGTCAAAATTATAGGAAATTCACCAAAGAATATTTCATGCAGACCTGTAAACACATACCTTTGCAACCATTGTTCGTCTTTGATCCTTCAGTTCCTACTCTGTTCTCTGGAAATTTCTCATTCCTTATTTTCCAGTCATTATCTGATCTCTTTCTTAGTTGACCTCCAAAACATTCCCCTTAGTTACATATCTCAGTCCCGACAACTAAACCATTTGTTGGCGCGTAGTGGGCAGACCCTAGGTTCAACAATAATAGACCAACAAAACCCTTAGACACCAATGGTTTTGTCTCACTTTAGGAATCTAGAGGGGCTACAGGAACCAAGTTTCTGCAGTGATGAGGGGAAGTGAGGCATTCAACATGACCATATGCATTGTCCATTCCCTTACTATGTGTGCAGTTTTCCTTACTTAACATTTAATTATTATACAATATACCCTGTACATGGCATTACTCCACTTAACATTTATTCATTCATCGTTAACTTAAGTTCGCAGGATCATAACAACATATCTTAGAGACATATTCAAAATACTAACCATTCATTATCATTGAGCAGAAACCATCAACAGTAAACAGATAACCTAACCATCCATCACATGAGTCAAAAACATAACACACATAAACAATACATCAAGACACAAGGTTTTAACATGCCTCACCCCAAATTGGGTTACTTCCACAATTATTGGCTTCTTATTCATTCATTTATAATCTTTAGTTTGTTATCGCGCAAACTGTAGGTTGGGAAAAGCCCAACCCAATCCACAAGATGGTGATAATTGTGGAAGATTTTACCCATTGTCACCTCACATAAACCATCCCTCTCTTTAGTGAAGGAAGAATCCAACACAAGGGGGAGTCTCAGGTGACCCTAGGGGGAAATGAGACAAAAAGTGAGACGATCGAAGTGATACCCCTGTAGGTCAAGATATTGAGTGGAATATAGCTTGGAAATGAGTCTCGAAAGTGGTTAATAGTTTCCAAGAAACTTGAGTACCTACAGAAGATGTTTGTACCTACCCAAGACACGAGAAAAGGTGAGTATGCAAGCTTATGGTTACATGGAAAAGTAATTTAAGATTGTTGTCCCTATTTGCAGTAGTCAACAGAAATATATATCAGCAAGTAAATGATTATTAAAGTTGCTAACAAGATGCTAAAATTCAGGTAAGTGATGCCAGAGATAAGCTAGCAATCACTAGTATAACTCAAGTATGAAATAACAAGACTTTAGCAATGAAATAAAGATGTTATAAACAAGTATTGCAAAGATATTTTGTCAGTTTTATGGATGTAGCAAACTATTGCCACGGGAGAAAATTTCAACCCACAAAACAAGCAAGTAAACCACCCAAAAAGTGCACTGAAGTAGAGAGAGGTATGTTGCAGATCTAATGGTTGTATCTTAAAGTTACTACAGAAACAACAAATACTTGGAGAAGTGAGACGCCCTAGTGGGCCAAGCAAGCCTTAAGCACAAACAAAAGTTTCTAACTTAGACAATTATAATATCTTGGTTTTTCATGTATCCCAATGCAATGATTTTGTTTCTCCAATGCATTAATATTAGTGTCTTTAACTATTGGGTTGTGGAGTATCAAAAATTAAGGAGCTAGTTGAGATACTTCCTTGGGGGTTTAAGCCCTTTTACTCCCCAAGGAAAGCTAAACTAGCTAGGAAAAACCCTACGAAGGTGTAAACCCTTTTTCTCCCCCTAGGATTTCCTTGTGCAACAAAGTATTCCAAGACAAATATAATGGACTTAGTGGGTTGTATGCACTTATACTCCCCAAAATCTTAAGCAAATTAACCTTGCAACCAATAAAAGAAGCAATAGCAATAAAGATTCCTTACATAGTCCAAGCATTAACAAGATAAACCTCTTTTTAACCAAGGAAATCCACCATAAAGCAAGAAATAGACCTCCACTAGAGATAGTGTATCATCCATCCATCCAATAACCAAATTAAAACCATTAAAAGAGCAAGTGACAAGACAGATATGTAAAAATGCCCAAGTAGGGTGCAAATTTGAAAATTGTTGCCATTTTTAGTAGCATGGGGTCTGTGGTTGGATCACAATGAGCATCTTTTCGAAAATAACATATGGTAGACATTCAAAGTCTCACAATAGGTAATAGCACTTATGCAATCTTATAAGGCACCGCCTTGCATTAATAAATCACGATTGATCACTGCACTCAATATCGATCAATCCAATCCCTAGGGTTTTTTTTATGGGGCTTGCCAAGGCCCTGAAATGAATTGTATCTTAGGATTCTCTCTATATTTTTGATCGACCCGCTTTATAATTGGGAATGCAAACATTGGAACAAGCTTGAACAATTTGGCAAAGTTTTCAGCACTCTTGGTGCTTCTTAAGTTGGCAACATTCAAAGGAGTACACAATTGTCATATATATAGAGATTCCAACCTTTGTATTGGATGGATGAATTATGAGAGGTAGCTCTATCGGTTGAATTTGATACAGTTGGGCCAGAAACTACACCCTATTGTTAGTTCTTTTGATCTTTAGTTCTCACACATTTTTAGGGAATTAAATATAGAGGTCGATACTCTCTCAAAAGAGGCACTACAGTTGTCTACAAATGTTCTTGTTTGGAAGGAATTTCTAAAGGGAACTCTCATAGCCCGAGTAGAGGACACTTTCTTTAAAAAAAATAGTCTTATAATTGATTTATTTTTTAGTATGTTGCGGGGATATTTTTTGACAACATTTACAGGAAAGTTCATGTTGCACTTTTTGGATGGATTGGTCATTTGACTGTCTTTTAGATTGTGCTTCCACACCTTATGAATGTACAGACTATTATCTAAATAGAAAGTACAATTTTTTTCAGTGAAAAAAAAAGATAGATCGAGTTTACCCTAAATTACGGGTTTCTCTCCCTACAATAAGAGTGTTGGTAATGCTCCATGGAGAGGTGTTAACACACAAATATGGTATGCATGTAACAATCCATATTATATTTTGGATTCATTCACATGTGGTATGCTTAGTATGGAAATGATAAGAGGGTCTGAGAAATTTGGAAAAGAACTAGTTTTTGTTGGCTATGATGGCCCATGTACATTTCTTAGTGAAAGGCATGCAATCACATTGAAATAGGATATATACAAACACAACTTAATTGATTTAGTTAAAATTGATCAATAAGCACGTTATCTTTGGCACAATCCACATTGATAGAAGATGGCATGCCCAAAGCATGGATTTTTCAAGATTATTCATGATAATATTTTATGGGAATTTAGTCCAAAATTAGCACCCAAATTAAGTTCAATTTAGCTCAAAATTTTAATTCCTTTATTTTTTCACATTTTGTCATTTCGAATGGAAGTTGGGTGACAATTAAGGACTATTTTCTCATTCTTTTAGTTTCATTTGTCATTACATAGACTATTAAGTCCATTTTAGAAATGAATCTAATGTTGAATAGTCATTACTGACTCATATATTTCAACGGGAAAAAAAGATCAAAACAACATCAATTTTAGAAATGATTACAGTGTCAATATTAGATTTGCGTGTAACATATAAGTAAGGGAAAATTCAACTCCAATGTTATGTCCTTCATCACATCCAATTTGTAGACCACATGTAGTTATTAAGAGAGTCTCAATTTTATTTTTCCATGGAAAATGTCCCCAAGGAAACCCTCCAGCCACTTACTTACATTCCATGAAAGGCACATGAGGTAAATGTCACAAGAGTAGAACATGTATTTAGAACCCAAAAGGACTTTATAGAACTTGAACCCATGACCTCTCAATAATCTTTGCATTCAAATTGGTTAATTCAAACCATTTGAGCTAACTCATTAAGCTAAGAGAATCTCAGTTGCAAGCATATTAAAGTCCAAATAAGTTTTGTTGTCATTTTTTGGACCTTAGTTGCAACTATATTAAAGTCCACTTATGTTTAGCTATTGGTCATTACGTAGGTCTCATTTAAGGTGGCAAGAGTGTCCAAAAATTAAAATTATGTCAAAAATAAATGAGAGATGAAGAATCATCTCCTCCCATACATTTTTATTTATTTGTAAATCATTTTAATTCTTTATCAAAAATTAATTTTAATTATTAAAAATTTTCAAAGTTTTAATTTATCATTATAAATTAACTAAACTAATTGTAAAAATAAAAATCTTATCCAAAAATAAACAACTTTTTAATTACATAAATTTTATCAAATTAAAAATAATATAAATATGAAAATACAAAATAATAATATACACTACTAAAATTTACATGTTAATTAACTCATCATACAATCTTACATAAAGTTCAATAAGTACACCAACCTATTATACAATCTCACATAAAGTTTAACTGATGATTCATAAAAACATAATGAAAACAATAAATAAACTTGTAATTGCTATAATTTATTAATCTTTCTAATCATGATCGTATGTATATTAATAATCATAAACATGATCTAAGTACTAGTACCTTCATATAAAGTTTAATAAGTACACTAACTCATTATACAATCTCACATAAAATTTAATTTATAAATTATAAAAACAATAAATAAATTTGCAATTGCTATAATTTCTTAATCTTTCTAATCATGATCCAAATAATATAATAATCATAAACATGATCTAAGTACTAGTACCTTCATATAGATTATAATTTTGATATCATGCACAACAATTTCAAGGTGTTAATTGCCATTCCATTAAATCCAAAAGTTCACAATTATGATCAAAATATTGAATAATCTAAAATATCAATAAAATGTGAATAATTATTATTTATTATTTATACTTAAATTTTTGTTTATATAAACTCAAAAAATATTACATATTTTAAAATATTTATAATCAAAAACAAATTAAATATTAATCCAAGGAACGGGCTTGAACAATTTGTAATTTGAGTTGTATACATCAATAACCATCAATTTTTCATACTTTTCCCATAACGTAATAAAAGTTTTCATACTTTTCCCATAAAATAATAATGTGCAAAGTATTAGTAGACATGAACTTTGTCTCTACTATCATTTAGCACAAACAAACAAAAAGCATGTCACTTAACATAAAACATGATAATCATAAACATATAACATTGTTTAATAGTTTGAAAAGTTAGTTTTTATATTATATAACACATACTATGCGTTATATAATATAACATATAGTATGTGTTATATTATATAACATATACTATGTGTTATATAATTAGGTAATTCACAGGGCTTGGGATCCTCCAAGATAATAAGTGTTAAAGTAGGATAGTGTTTATATTTTTTTCTATAGAAAATGTTTTTGATGAATTTAGACACTTCCTCACATTTTGTAAATGATGCCCAGAGTAAATGTCATCAACCAAAAACATATATACATATTCCTGAGGAACTGAGATGGATTTGACCTCATAATCTCCTTAGCTATTTTACCTTTTACATCACTTATGTGTTATATAATATAACACATACTACTACTATGTGTTATATAATATAACACATACTACTATGTGTTATATAATATAACACATACTACTACTATGTGTTATATAATATAACACATACTACTATGTGTTATATAATATAACACATACTACTATGTGTTATATTATATAACACATAGTAGTAGTATGTGTTATATTATATAACACATAAGTGATGTAAAAGGTGAAATAGCCAAGGAGATTATGAGGTCAAATCCACCTCAGTTCCTCGGGAATAGGTGTATATGTTTTTGGTTGATGGCATTTACTCTGGACATAACACATACTATGTGTTATATTATATAACACATACTATGTGTTATATTATATAGCGCATAGTATGTGTTATATTATATAACACATACTATGTGTTATATTATATAGCACATATTATGTGTTATATTATATAACACATAGTATGTGTTATATTAATAACACATAGTATGTGTTATATTAATAACACATACTATGTGTTATTAATATAACACATACTATGTGTTATATAATATAACAAATACTATGTGTTATATAATATAACACATAGTATGTGTTATATGTTGGACACACCTACCACACTTAGAGGGGGGGTGAATGAGTGTGAGGATCTTTTTCCCAAAACTGTCCTCTTACACAAAAACTCTTTAGTTAACATTCAACATTTACTCATTACTCATTGTTGTCATTTATAATCAGTTAGATGTGAATACATATCATAAACATATCATCAACAAATCATCTCCACAAGGAACACAAAGAACACAAGATGTATGTACAATTTTTCTTTTTATTATGGACTTCAATCCAAGGGTTTTTCAGCAACAATTGAATAAAGTACAACTCTACAAGAGCACTAGCTCTATATGCAAGACTCAACTTACATTCTTAGCACCAACTGAGATGAGGCAACAATCCTCAATAGATATCAATCTGTCAACATAAACAAGTGCATCAACCATGCATCAACCATGCACCAACCTGTGTCAAACAACCTGTAATCAACCTGTACCATAAACAAGTGCATCCAACCATGTACCAAGTATCTACCAATCATGTGTCAAATAATCATCAACAATGACTCATCAATGTGTATGAACATCATCAAATATACACCTCATGTATGTTCCAACTCATTAACTGCTTGTCTCAACCATGACTAGTTTTGGATTAGTCAACAACCCCAACTTGAAATAATCATAACTTTGTACCTATAATGAATAAAGATATGAAACTGATACACAATGTTCTTCAGTGTGTTTTATGCAATTCCTTCAGGTGGAACTACTTGGAACCTCTCATAAAAGGAGTTATAGAAAAAATGGCATACCTTGTTGAATTCTGGCTTATTCTAGAGAACGACCTTGTAGAGCGTGGCCCGCACAAAATATTCGTTGAATTGATCTGAAACTGTTAAAAAATATACTACAGCCTGTAACCTAACGAACACACTTTTTTATCACTGAATTTGGATCTGTTATGATTAAGTTATGACGTTTTTACCCAAAACACTTGTTTTTTACTAGTTTTAGGACTAGCCACAAACCCTATTTTCCATGGAGTGTAACTCCCAAAATACAACGACCCACAAGCTGAATTTTTTACCACAAATACTTGGGTATGTTTTCTCAATGGCATAGCAATTTCACGATCTGAATCATTATAGAAAAAAAACGTTATAGCGAAAATGGTGAAATGACCTGTAAATAACATACCTTAGAAAGCACCATCAAAAGAATTTATCCTTCCTTGCATTTCAGTCTTATTTTCTTCACCTTTCCTCGGAATTTCGGCTTAGATATCCTTGTTTACCTCTGACACATATAGATATTCAATATGCTCAAGTGTGTTTAAAATGAGAGAGTCTTGCCTCTTATTTATACTCTCCAAGTGGCTTCCTTAAAAACATCTTCTAGGTCACTTGGCCCCACTTTCCTTATTTTAGGGTTAACCCACTTCTAATTTCTCCATTAAATTTATTATTTAAATAGTTTATTTTTTATTCACTTTGAATTATAGTACACTCATCACTTCACTTTATTATTTACCTTTTAAAAACCCTTAAACCACTTTGACTACTTTGACCTTTTGGGGCTTCTAGATGACATGTGAGGGTCCTCCAACTTCATAAGGCCATAACTCTCAAACCGTGAGGAGTTATGTGACATTACACATACCACCAGAAATGGCATGACATGTACTATCCATATAGAATAGTATTGTCTGAAAATATATCATAACTCGTATTGTTACCCATCAAACAAACTTGGATCCATTACCCAAACCTGGGGTCTGCAACTTCTCATGGCCATAACTCTCTAACCGTGAGGAGTTATGTGACGTTCTACATACCACCGAAAATGTCATGACAAGAAATATACATCTAGGATATTTTCCCTGGAAAATTCAATTTCCTTCATCTCATTATTCCACATACAATCATGGGACCTCCAACCATTCTTCTAGGATAACTCAATCCGTAAAGTGTCTTCCCATGAGGGATTTTACCATAAGGGGACCACTTTGGAGTTCATCCATTTGTGCACCTTATCAATCATGATAAGACAATAATGAGAGCATGGGTCCTCCAACCATTCTTCTAGGATAACTCAATCTGCAAAGTGTCTTCCCATGAGGGCTTTCACCATAAGGGGACCA
>ML784093.1:615698-642641 GCA_009831015.1 Picea engelmannii | reverse complement strand
CAATTAAGACCCCAGGTCTTTTACAACCATTAGCCATCCCAAGTCAGCGCTAGGAGGAGGTTTCCATGGATTTCATCACAGGGTTACCAAAGTCTGAAGGAAAGAGTGTCATCATGGTGATTGTTGATAGATTGACCAAGTACACACACTGTTGTGCACTCTCTCATCCCTTCAAATCCAGTACAGTTGCCACTGCATTCATGGAGACAGTTCAAAAGCTACATGGCAGCCCAAAGATTATTGTAAGTGACAGAGATCCCATCATGACTGGACATTTTTGGATAGAATTATTTTCTTGTTTGGGTACTCAATTGGCTCATAGCTCATCGTATCATCCTCAATTTGATGGACAAACCAAGATAGTGAACAAATTTCTAGAAGGCTACTTTTTTTTCTTTGTCTCTAATAAACAAACACAATGGTTCAAATGGTTACCCTTGGCAGAATGGTGGTATAACACTTGCTTTCATACTGCAACAAAAATGACACCATTTATGGCACTCTATGGATACCACCCTCCTTCCATCACTTCTTCTCTAAAATAAAAATCTAAGGTTCAAGCAGTGGAATATCACATCAAGCATCAATAACAAGTTCTCCAAATATTAAAGGACAACCTAACCATGTCACAGAATCACATGAAACAAGAAGCAGATCAACATCGTAGTGAAAGAAGTTTTGAAGTAGGAGATTGGGTGTTTTTAAGACTACAACCATACAAACAGATGTCCCTCAAGCAAGCCAATAAGGATAATAAATTATCAGCAAAGTACTATGGCCCTTATAAGGTGTTGCAAAAGATTGGTACTATGGCATACAAATTGGAGTTGCATGCATATTCACGAGTACACCCAGTTTTCCATGTTTCATGCTTAAAGAAGGTTATAGGTGACAAGATCCAAGTTCAAACTATATTTCCAGAACTTGACGAGGAAGGAAAAATCATATTGGAGCCTGAATCCATCACTAACACAAGAATTCGCCAGCTGAGGAATAGATCCATTTTAGAGTATCTCATTAAATGGAGGAAACTATCGGCTGAAGATTCCACTTGGGAAGATGAGTCTTTTATATAGAAGAATCCAGAGTTACTCAAGCATTGCGGAAAACACTTGTCTCAAGGGGAGGGGCATGTTAAGCCTTAAAAAATGGCTCATTTCCCCTTAATTGGGGCATATTACATTAGTAATGTTATTTTATTTATGTCGGCTTTAGTCCATTAGTTGTAATTATACCTCCTAGTCTCCTATATATACCAAGGAGACATTTTCATTTGGAATCATCTAGTAATTGTACATTTATGTGTCCATAAGGAGGTTGCCCCCTCGAAGAGGCTTATTATCTGAATTTCTCTCTTTTTCAAGGTGTTGAGTACTTATTCTGAGGTTTTTCTATGCTATATTGATATTTGTTTCTTAACAGACGCATCATCTATTGAGCAGGTTGTGGAATTATTCTAGGTTTTGACTTGCATATTGTTGTGTTCCATTGATGTATTGCAGATGCCATAACAACTATTAGAAACTTTTTATTGTTGTGTTCGGAGGTTCCATTCATAATAAAATTTCCCCATATTGTTTCTACTATTTCATGTGTACCTATCTTGCATGTAATGTGTTGAAGAAAGACTTTTAGTAGAATGTATGCAAACTGCTTGTAGAAAGTTGTCAACCAAATTATAACATGGAAACATATGTAATGCAAATTGTTTAACAAAGTCATACAACCATAAACAACATAATTACATTGAAGATCATATTATCCCATCCTAGCGCACTTGGGGATATTACACACCACTAGGCTTGATACAACCTTTTTCATGGTGTCATCCCTTTCCACCAACATAGTTTTAGGTGTTGGGTGGTATGTTGATAGTGGCGCCTCTAGATACATGACTTCAAATAAATCAACTATATTCAACTTGGAGGAACAAGATACCGGCATGCAGTTGGAGCTTGGTGTTGATTGAAGGAACCTAGTGGTTGGATTGGGGTATATCTCATTATGCATGCCAACCAAAGAAGTTTTGGATCTACACGAGGCATTGTATGTTCCTGGCATGACTAAAAATCTCCTTTTGGTTTCTTGTCTAACAATTTTGAAGTATAGGGTTGAGTTTGACCATCAGAAAGTAATCATCAAAAGTCAGAACCCTTATTCTCGTTGAGTGTTGGCCAGAGGAGTTAGGGAGGGTGGCCTTTATACATTGCTAGATTTAAAATAGCTAGTGAAGTAGAGATATTTGTTGATTGGTAGTGACAATCTATGTGAGCTTTAGCACAGAATATTTGGTCACTTGAACTATGGTTCCTTGCCTCCTTTGAAAAACATGGTGGGTTGGATTCCTTGAATTCAAGGTTGAGATGAGAATAGTGTGCACTCAGCAAGCACACCAACGCTGCCTTCCCAAGCAACAAGCATAGATCAAGAGGGATTCTTGATTTAGTTCATTCATATTCTTATGGAATGTCATCAACTTTTTTGATAGGAAATGCTTATTATGTTACTTTCGTTGATTATTCTTACAGGAAAACTAGATGTATTTTATGAAGACCAAGGATGAGGTCTCTAGCAGGTTCAAAGAGTTCAAAGCCCTTGTTGAGAACCAATCAAGTAGAAGATCAGCGTACTAAGATTAGATAATGGAAGGGGGTATACCTGTAATGAATTTGATTCCTTTTGCATAAAAGTAGAAACCAAGAAGGAATTGATAGTACTGTATAATCCATGGGCAAATGGGGTTGTTGAGCGGAAAAATAGGTCCATAGTAGAGACTGTTAAGTCTATGGTTCATGACTTATATCTATGCATGTTCCATTGGGCATAAGCATGTTATATTGCAGTCTACATATTGATTAGATGTCCTCATAGGATGTTGAAGGACAAATTAGGCATTTCTCATTTCATAGTGTTTGGGAGTTCGACTTACATTCATGTTCCAAAGGAGAAGAGGATGAAGCTTGAACCCTCCAGTTTGAAGGGTATTTTAGTTGGATATACGGAGTCCTATAAGGCTTACAAGATCTATGATCCTTCTTAGAGGAAGATAGTAGTAAGTCAAGATGTGAAGGTAGATTAGGATGCATGGTCTTCTAGGTCCCAAGAGCCTCAAATATTAATTGAGGAGGAGACAACACTCCTTGCCCCAAGTGTAGATCCATAGGTTTCAAGGAGTTCAAGTGCAGGTTAGACAAGTTCTAGCACAGGCACATAGACTATTTTACCTTCCAGTATAGCCAATAAGTTGAGGTTACACAGATGTTGTAGGAGATAGTGGATCAAGTTGGTGCTCCATATACTTCTTTTCAGGTAAGCCATCCTCCTAAAATGTCCCTTAGTTATGTTGCACAGATGTCTTCCATTATTGATGCAGAACCTTCCAGTTATGAGAAGGCAACAAAAAATTAGGTATGGCAGGATGCCATGGTGGAGTACAACTCCTTCATGAAGAAATATGTGTTCAGATATAGTGCCAAGACCATAACAGAAATCAATGGTGGATTCTAGGTGGTTGTACAAAGTGAAGCATGCAGCTGATGGTAGCATGGAGAAGTATAAGGCTTGGTTTATAGCTAGAGTATTCTCCCAGAAAGAGGTACTTGACTATGAGGAGAACTTTTCTCTAGTTTCTAGGTATACTTCTATCAGGACCATTATGTCTTTAGCGTCTATTTTTGGTTGGTAGTTATATCAAATGGATGTTAAGATAAACTTCCTTAATGGTCTGATTGAGAAAGAATTGAACATTAATCAGTTGAGGTGCATGGGCGAGATACCCATGTATGTGAATTGAAAAAGGTCATTTTCGGGTTGGAGTAGGACCCCAGGATTGGTACTCTAAGATTGACAAGTACTTGTTAGGTTAGGGCTTCACCAAAACTACAGTAGATCCTAATTTTTTATTACTTATTTATAGATTTGATTTGCTTGTTTTGGTCCTATTTGTAGATGATCTGATACTTATAGGGATTTAAAAGAAGCTCTAATATTGATGAGTACTTGTTAGGTTTGGGCTTCACCAAAACTGTTGTAGATCCTAATTTTTATTACTCATTTATAGATTTGATTTGCTTGTTTTGGTCTTGTATGTATATGATCTGGTATTTTAAGATTGATGAGTACTTGTTAGGTTTGGGCTTCACTAAAATTGTTGTAGATCCTATTTTTTATTACTTATTTATAGATTTGATTTGCTTGTTTTGGTCATATATGTAGATGATCTGATACTTATAGGGAGTTCAGAAAAGATCATTGCAGGATGCAAGACTGCTAGCACAAGCATTTGACATGAAGGATATTGGACTTATGCACCATTTCTTGGGTCTAGAGGTATGGTAGGCTGCAAGTGAAGTTTTCCTTGGGCAAGGAAAATACACAGTTGAGATCCTGAAGAGGTTTCACATGATGGATTGTAAACTCGTGACCACTCTTATGATATTGAATATGAAGTTGCATGGAAACTTGGATTTAGATTTGGTAGATCCTTCCTTGTATAGACAGTTAATTGGATCGTTGATGTATCTAGTTAACACAAGACCTAACAGATGTTTTGTAGTGAACACCTTGAGACAATTCATTGTTGAGCCGACACAGATTCACTAGATTGTTGCAAAACATGTGCTCTGATATTTGAAGGCCATGATACATTTTGGTTTGAGATATGGAAGAGATGGTAAGTTGATTTTGCATGGATTTGTTGATTCTAACTGGGTAGGAGATGCGTGTGGTAGGAAGAGTACTTCAGGATGTTGTTTCAATTTGGGTTCATTAGCGATTTCTTGGTTCAGCAAGAAGTAGGATTTAGTAGAATTGAGTTTAGCTAAACTAGAGTACATGGCAGCCAACACTGCTACTTGTGAAGCCATCTGGCTTTGCAAGATGATTGCAACAATGATAGGTGAGATTTTGGAGCCTACTATGATCGACTATCACAATTAGAGTTATATCAAAGTCTCCTAGAATCTTGTATTTCATGACCACTCCAAACACATTGATAGCAGGGACCATTTTCTCAGGGACAAAGTTCAGAAGGTAGTAGTTTCTCTAGAGTATGTTTGGACAAATCAACAGATTGTATACATTTTGACTAATCCCTTGGGAAAAGGGAAGTTTGAGATGTTCATAGAGCTAGTTGGAGTAGTTGAGAACACTTTCCACGGTTAGAGGGAGTGTTAGAATATGTACCTTGGACAGTCTTCTACAATAGCAACAATGCAGAACAGGCCTGGGCACCTTCTTTATACCAACAACATATTTGTACAACATCATAATGAGAGCATGGGAAAAGTTACAGAAGATTGGTGTACAAGTCTAAATTTAGGGTGCCAACTTTAGATAGATGGATAAGGTTATCTCTCAGTTCTAAATAAAGCGTTGAGTTGTCTTATATTTAGTTGGTACATAGATTAAGATAAGGTTCTAAAATAAAGCACTGAGTTTAGTTTTAATTTTAGATGACTTTCTATTTTGAGTTTGACCTTTTTTGATCTTGTAAACCCTAAAAGGGCATATGTATGGGTTTAGTAATGGAGTTCACAGTTAGCAGTTTAGGATTTTCCCTATAGCAGATTTTTCATGTTCAAAATTAATGAAAAGCAATGAAGGTTTTGACAATCATCTATTAAGTTCAATTTATTGTTTTCTATAGTATGTGTTTATAGATTCTTGCATATAAAGTTCAGAGTTATTTTCATATGCTTTTAGTTTATACTGTTTTAGTTTCATGTAGGAATTATATTACAGTGCAGAATCTGTTTTACTTTGTGTTATGAAATTTAACCAAAATCAGATCTGAAAATCACATTTGTTCGGAACCAACCCAACATAAATCAGTTCTAAAAGATATAAATTAAATCATGCTAAATCAGCTCAGCATCATCCTGGTTGTTCAATACATCAACACAATAAATCAACAACTAAAACACCTAGAAATCAGATATGCATGCAAATTTGGGACAACAAACACTTATCTTGCTGCTACACATCAAAGATGATTACAATATGAAAAGTCAGTTTCTCCAAAGCTTATGATGCAAAACCAACAACTTTTGTCAAGCTCATGAAGCAAAACCCAAATCAGCTAGCTACCACATCGACTCTCTTCACCCAAAAAAACAAGCAAATAGAAAAACCTAGCTATTGTTAAATTTTGAGCTTGATTTCTTATGCGGATTATTTCTTTGAATTTTTCAACACTTTGATTCCATATTAATACATTTCAACAATATAGAATCATAATTGAATAGCAATAATCATGTAGATATGAAATCTTTCACATCAACAACACATATACCCTGGGGAAGCCCTGTACAGAGAGAAAAACCCCAACAAACGATATTCCTTTACTGCATTAATAATGTAAGATCACTTACAGACATCCACCATGAAAAATCTACTCTTAAAGAGCTTGCAAAGTTGAATCTGACCTCACAGAGACCAAAGAGACCTTGTTGATATAGATGTATCCTAGTTGCTTTCAAAGACTGAGATATATCAGCTCTGATATGGGTTGTTGAAACTACCTTTAATTGAATGATATGTGCCTCTATATGCTGCCTCTAAATGTTGATCTACAACACTGTTATGGCTTCCTCTTTAGCACCGATATGTACCTATGTACAATACTGATATGGATGCATCTGTAGTGCTGATATGTAGCTCTGTACAACACTGATATGGCTTCCTATTTAGTGTTTTTTGTCATCCTTGTACACACTTGCAAACGTGAGTTGTCCTGCTCACTTAGTGTGTCCTCGGAGGCACAATGCCTAGGTTCAAATTCCATGATGTCACTTTGACATGAACCTCTTCCGTCTAGGCTAACTCCTAGGGAATCCAAGGGGGGTAGACCCTAGTTACTAGATAAGATTTAGAGTTAAATTTCTAGGAGTTGGATTCAATTAGTTAAATGGTCAGGGGAAATATAGCCTATGATGTCAAGCAGCAAATGAAAGATGCAACAATATAGGATGAAAATCAAAACCTTTTTCTAGGACAACTAACACTAGTGCCTAAGATTGGGCAAGGGGTCAAATAGATTAAGGGGAGTTTGATTACAATAGATTTAAAAATATGACAATATTACAACAAGGTTAGATACAATTAGATACAAAGATATAGAAAGAATATCTAAGATATACTGAGTTGAACTAAACTAGATACAATGGATACAAGACAATATACAGATACTAACAAGTTGATTGCATGTGCGGGAAATAAAGATACTCAAGATGACGCCACCATAAACACAACAAGCCAAACATGCTCACAATAGACCTTACTCTATTGGACTGCTTATCAATGGCACATAGATAAAAATCACTCAAGACCCAGTCAAGAGAGTGCATCTAGGAGGATGCGCAACTTCTTGAGGAATCACACCACAAATATAGGAACAACGATATAAATGAAAAGTGCTTGAAAATGTAAAGTGTTCCAGATCACATATGTAAACACTTAGATAATTATTCCACAACTTATGAAAATGACTTGCATGTGAAAGTAATAGTAAGATATAATGCTTGCAAGTGTAAATATAGATTGCCCGAAAGTTGTAGATTAAGGATTGAGTTAAGTGGTTAATTGAGATTGTTTCAATCCTATATAAGTGTCAACCCAATACTTTCCTACCCCAATTACCAAGTAATTGTTGGGTGCTCAAGAAGTAAGGCAATGAGGCCCACCCTAGCTCCACAGGTCAGTCCTAAGATAAGAGTACTCCCGAAAAAGCACGTCGTGTGCCATGAGACCGTCCCCGGCCTAGCACCTTTATGTTGCTTCCTCCAACCCATTTTTAAATGGTGAAGATGGTTGTTAAAGGTGCCCTATTAAGTCTAATAAGTTATTAAACCTATTAGCTAAGTATTGAAGTGTTTGAGTGCTTAATGCTTGCTCAAAAGTGTTGGTGTTTGAGTGCTTAATGCTTGCTCAAAAATGCCCAAAACTGAATTGCAAGTTAAGTTCTTAAGTTATTGACTTGTTGCATGTAAAGCATGAAGAAATTGAAATGAATTGCGGAATTAAAAAATGATAATTTAAACCATTAAGATGTCCATGTTTGTATGCATGTGAAAAAGATAGATACTTGAGAAATAGATAACATGCATGCAACAAAAAAGAAAAGATTTAATCTATGCCTCCATGGGCTCTAAGCTAGCGATGGTTTTGTGAGATCTACTCTAGATAATTTTAGTTTTTAACATGCATGTAAGATACCACAACTAAACTAGCTAAACTATGAAGAAAAAGACAAACAAAAACTAAATTAAAGCTTGGAACGCAAAAACTGAAATGAAGAGAATGCAAGCCACTTGGGTACCCTCCTTTGGGCTTGCTTTACAATGATTTAGATAGAAAATAAAGAGAGGATAGAGTTACCACTTTGAAAGGAGGTTCTTGAAGGTGTGTTGTGAATGAAAATGGGTAACATTCACTCTTAACCTGGCGAGAACCTGCAAAAATAAGCAAGCTATTGCTTACTGATTTTGTTGCAACACACTCAACAAAAGTCAAGAAAATTTTTGTTTTGCAACAGAAATTTCCTACATATAAAAACCAGAAAATTTAATGAATATATTGACTTATCTAATGAGTTAGATACCAAAATCAGAATATGAATAGAAGCAGAAAATTAAATTGAACAGCTTATGGAGTTTCAGTGAGTAATCAGGGTAGATCCTTGCTTGACTCTATCTCAACAACCCTCTTGAGATGACCTGCAAATCTTGAAAACAATGTGAGAAAGAGAACATATAATGTATGGCATGCATCAACAACACAACATAGTTTATATTATAGATACATGCAAAACACATAAGCAAAACAATAATGTTGCTAGACTTAGCCAAGTAAACAAAATTTACCTAAGCATATATTCACTATTCACAAAATATCCAAATAATAACAATTTCACCTCATAAACAAATGGAGCATCCAGAAAAGTATTTGAGAACCACAATTCCTCCAAAGCTATTCCTTTATTACCAAGGGAAGATATTGTAGCAACAAAGTTGCTCCAAGCTCTTCAAGAACAAATGGGTGAAGCAAAGTGACAATGAGAGAGAGAGAGAGAGATGGAAATAAATTGGTAGCATAAAAATACTCAGAAGAATGGTGAGGAAAGAGTGAGGGAAGGTTTTTTTTTATAGCATGAGAGGCCAAAGAGACCCCTCTTGGATCTTTGACAAATGTCAAAAATCCAACCAAAGAGAACTCCAGTCAATGAGGGCGTGAGTTTTTAGGTTTAAGACATGAATGGTAAGTGGGATGAGATGGAGGGTGAAGTGGCCACATAAGGGAGGCGCATTGGCCAAAATAAAATCACATGCCTTCCCTTGAAAGTGAGTTTCCCTTCTTGCAAATAATGTTTCCACTTTATTCAAAGAGAAGGCGCAAGTCCCAAGGGAAAGCGTGAGCTTTCATGGATTTGGCAAGTGTGAGTGTGGGAGAGTGTGTGTGACACACTCTAAAGTGTGATGTGGAGAGGCAAGGAGGGGCTCATAACTCAATTAAAAAGGAAATACTAACTCACACGTGGGAGGGGGACGCATTCCCCAAGGGGGGCGCAAATCCTAAGGAAGAATTAAATGAAATGTGAGTTAGGTGGGTGTAAAAGGTTAGGAATGGATTGTGATAGGTTAGGATGTTCTCTCTCAGTAATTATTCACCTTTACTTTACCTCAATTGCTCATTAATTACAAAATTGACATTTTTCCCATGTCTTGGGTTAGAAATTAAAATTATTTTTATCTAACTAAGACTCCTAAGTGGACAAAACCCTAGCAAAATTTGTCTGACTAAGTTAAAACTTGGTCCAAGGATGTAGGGGGTTTCATTCCATTTATTTTGAGCACAAATGCCCCTATAAAAATCCCAAGGACCTAGCTTTTACAATTTTTCATCGGAATTAATTAATTAATTAAATTTTCAGCCTTAGGAAACTTTAATTAATTAAAAAAAAAAACTATCTAAACTCGACAGAATTCTGCGAAACTTTTTGAGTTGTCTTACATGGTCATTCACATCATTCCTAAACACTAGCTACCATAGGATGACTTCATTAGAATGCCTTTCACCACTTTGGAGGATTTATTACTAGTGGGAGTGAAAAACTCAAGGGAAATTAATAAGGCTGCTTAGGCCAAATTAATAACCGGAGGATAAAAAACACTCAATGAAAGGAACTGAACTAATAAAAAAATCCTAAGGTAAATGACCTAACCATGATCCATGCAGACCTATTACATTATTAACTCACGCAAGGGTGTGGAAAATCAATTTACAAAAATGTGTGTTGGAGCAAAAAGTGTCCCGTAGAACCAAATAGTCTTTGACTAGTTTGCATCCGATGATGCATATATTCATGGTACATGGAGTTGAACCCCTAGTCGAATAGGTGATCAACATCTGGATCCACATGGGGACGTGTGTTCGATCTTCTCACATGGGATAGAGAGCATACGAGAATCTAGCATCTACAAAAAGGTGCTCACCAATATCCAACATAAGCATACATATATACAATGAATAAAATAAAATGTTATAAACAATATTTACATAATAAAATAACTATCGTACAACATAAAAAACTAATCTGTGATACATAAATAATTCTAAGTACATATCAACATAATGAATGAAATAATACAAAACTTAAATACAAGGAGAAGGGTTAGAGATACGTTACAAAGGGTGTCCCTTTGGACACCAAGTTTCCCATCATCTGAAGAAAAGCTTGAGTTGTTGCCCATTTCTAGGAATGTTGATGGGCTCACCATCCAAATGGTTGAGATGAAAAGAGTTACGACCTGCTACTTCTCAGATAACATATGGACCTAACCACAGATTGTCGAACTTGACATGTTTTCTTGGTTTCTCTCTGTCTTTATCCCATAATAAAATTGTATCCCCAATCATGAAATCCCTCTGCCTTGCTGACTTGTTGAAATCTTTCTTTACTTTACTCTGATTTCTACAATTCTAATCATAAGCCCTTCTTCTGATTTCATCTAACTCTATGACCTGATTGACCCTGTTATGAACTACATCCTATTCTATGGAAATGTCCTCAACTAGCCCATAAGTTGAAATTCTAAGGTGCACTAGCAACCTAGCCTCCAACCTAGCTGAGCAAAAAGCCTTGGCATTATCTGTTACTATTTTCGAAGGCACCCCAAATCTAGTTATTATTTTGTCTTCAAGGAAATCCATCACAACCTTCTCAGTTGTTGACTTGGTAGGAATGGCTTCAACCCACTTGTTAAAGTAATCTTTAGATGTAATAACCCATGAATATCCATTACTTGAATTATCATTAAACTTCTCGATGAAGTCCAAACCCCACTATTGAAAAGGTGCTTCAACCACAACTGGTTGCAAGGGGAGAGTTGCTAACTTTTTATTTCCTGTGAAAAGTTGACATGGATCACATTTCCTAACAAATTGATGCACATCTGAAAATATTGTGGGCCAATAATATCCGTCTCTAAGGATTTTTTGGGTAGTATTTTTAGCAGCAAAATGTCCACCAAAAAACCCTCCATGGAATTCATCCATTCGTTTCTTTGACTCAACATCATCCACACATCTAAGGATAACCCCATCAGGATTCTTCCATCCTAATCCATCTCTAGTAAGGACATACTTAGAATATTTTAACCTTAAAGACCTTTTCTTGTGACCCACTAGATGACTTGGACAAGTTATATTTTTAAGATAAAAGATAATATATGTATACCATTCTACTTGCTCAAGATTTAATAACTTAGGATGGAAATCTTCACTATCAATTTGGAAAACCATACCCAAGGCCTTCTCATTACCTTATGTCAACATTTTTGCTAAACCTTGACCCTTAATCAATTTTGTGAGTTTGATTTCCAAATCATATTCTTGGATTTTAGCAATCCATCTACCCCCTGAGCCTAATCCTTCCACTTGAGATAAAACATCTTTAACCGCGGAATTAGGAACATATCCAATGAAGACTCTGAAATGTTTGAGTGATTTCACTAAGGCATAAGCTTGTTTCTAAAACATGGGATACTTTAACTCTGAATTTTGCAAGGCCCGACTCCTATATGCAATCGATTGGTCATGGCCTTGATCATTTTTCTGAAGCAACACACCAAAAATATTGTCTTCAGAAGCAAAGGAGAAAATCTAAAAGTCCTTAGTATAATGTAGGCTAATAAGGATGGGAGCTACAGATATGGCAGTTTTTATACTTTGAAAATCTCTCTTACTTTCATCATTCCACTCAAACTTGACATCCTTCTTAAGCAACTTATATATAGGTTTTCAGCATAATTTGGAATGAACCTATGAACAAAATTGGTTTGGCCTAAGAAGGATTGGAGAGCTTTCTTTGAAGCAGGAAAAGGCACCTTTCCAATGGCTTCAACTCTCTATGGGTCTAACTTGACCCCATATTTGGAAATTATGTGGCCCAAGAGCTTCCCTTCTGTCACCCCAAAAACTGACTTAGCAGGATTCAGAGAAATCCCAAACTCTCTATATATTTCCAATACTTGTCTAAGGTGATCAATGTGAGTTTTTCCATCCTTAGAAAAAACTGTTAAATCATCCTAATATATTTTGATTATATTTCCAATCAATCCCCTAAAGGCATAATCCATAGCTCTTTGAAAAGTAGCTCCAACATTCGATAAACCGAATGGAATTCTAAGATATTCAAAGGTTCCCCATGGAGTAGTAAATGTAATCTTATGGATATCTTCCTCTTTAAGTCTTATCTAATTATAACCAGAAAATCCATCGAGCATGGAAATTATTCTTGATCCTGTTACTCTCTGAAGTAAAGTTTCCATCTTTGGAAGGGGGTAGTGGTCTTTTGTGCAAGCAATATTCAAATTCCTAAAGTCAATACACAGCCTAATGTTTCCATTCTTCTTCCTAGCAACAACCAAATTTGAGCACCATGAAGAATATCTAGTTTGGGCTATGATGCCTGCCTCTAGCATTTTTTGTAGCTCCTGTTGGACCAAAGGAACTAACTTGGGGTTCATTTGCCTCAACTTCTGTCTAAAGGGCTTAGTTTCTTCCTTTAGAGGAATCACATGTTGAATTACATCCTCCCTATAGAATTTGAGCTCATCATAACCGAAGGCTAAAACATCCCTATATTCTTTTAGTAACTTAACAATTTCTTTTATTTCCTCTATAGGGGTAGTTTTGCCTACCTTTATCATCCTAGGCTCTTGATCACTTCCAATGTTGACTTCCAAGTGATCACATAGTTTTTTTTTTTACTCTTCTGTTTGTTTGTGACCATCCTATCTATCAAATCTTTTCTCTTGGGTCACAACCCGCCTAGGAACTGGATTTAACTTATCATCATCTCCAGTATAATTACAACCCTCCTCTTTGTCATTGACACCAAAGTCAAAAAACTCATGCATATGAGTTAAGAACTTAATAACTTGTTTATCATCATCAAAAACTTGCCAATGATTCATTTTATCAGGAACTAAGGGTCTAAAAATAACTTCCACTGAAATATTCTGATCAATCAAATCATCTAAAAGTTGAAGTGTGGAAGCGGCTACTGCAAGTTCATCAGTTTTAGAATTTTGTTCCCTAGTAATGGAAATAAGGTTTAAAGCATCTAGATCACCAATGGAGTCCCAAATTGCATTCCTATACCTTTTCAATCTCTCAGACTTGCAAGAAAAATTGTTCTTAAGTTGTTGTATGACCAGATCTGAGTCTCCCTTGATGTTTAAACATTTCACACCCATATCCTTGCAAATTTCTAAACCAAGTAGCAAGGCCTCATACTCAACCACATTATTCATTGTATCAAACTCCAATCTATAAGAAAACTTAAACACTTTACCATTTGGAGCTTGAAGCACAATTCCAGCACCTTTTCCTGATATAGAAAAAGCACCATCAAAATTCATGTACCATATCTTATCAACTCTATCCTTATGAACATTTTCCTCTAAGGGCACAATAGAGTTAGACCAAGATGGAATAATTACCAAGACCTTCCTCATTATACTTTAACTCATTTTTGGGGTTTCTTGGGTCTTCAATGTGATACCTTCTAAACACTTCCCTAGTCAACTTGAAAGTGTTCCCATCTGGAGTAGGCATGGTAGCATAAGATAAATCCATTTGCAAGTTACCACCCAAATATGCAGCTGCCTTCCTATTTAATAACATTCCCCATGCATTCTGAACATGAATCACCAAAATGTCCATTTCAAACATAATGTCCGAAAAGACTGCTAAATGTACTTGCAAACCCTTAATCAATCCATGCACTTCAATCGTTTTACTATCCATGGCACAAATGTTATGATAAGGTCTATATATTCTAATATTTAATTTCTCCATCACCTTCTTCGTCATAAAATTAGAATTCGCCCCTGAATCTAGCATGCAATTGTGTAATACTTTGTCGTTTATAAGCAAAGAAAGGTAGAAAAGTAGATTCTTCTCATTACCCCTATCCTGATTCTGTAGAATAATCGGTGCATCCTGGTAAGCCATTGTCGGTTTCCTATCAACAAAACTCTGAGGAGGATCTTCTATGGCTTTAAGTAACTTCTCCCTTTGAGAAGGGATCTTCATAAGTTCTGACACTGGAACTAACATCTTAGCATTACTCAACCAACCACCTAAGTCAATATTCAAACTTGAGTCAACATGCACATTTGACTTAGGAGGAAATGGAGATACCTTGGGAACACTAGATTGACCTTTATCTTGTCCTTTATTTATGTTCCTTTCGTATGTAATGCCCCTATACTTAGCCATTTCTGCTACTTGTTGGGGTGTGGGCTTAGGCCCAAACTTCACTGTTGCCTTGTCAACAACATTATTCATAAAATTTGCATTATTCCCATGCTCAGCATAATCCATCCAATCATACATGCCCACATTGCATTTCCTACCACACATGTTAATTTTTTCATTTCCTTGACTTCCATAATCATTATCATAACAACCCTCAAGGAAAATTGGACAAGTCAGTTCTTTATGAAACTCACCACAAGGCCTACAATAAGGTATTGAGTGATGTTCTACTAATTTGGTGGCTTCAAAAGTATTAGGTGGCCTTTACTCATGTTGGGGAGGTCTCTTTGGCCATCTATCAGTTGGCCTATTATGTTGTCTATTATTATGTGACCTCTCGAAGTAATCAATCGATTCTGCAAGGAATTGATTTGATTGGCATGGTTTATATCCATCTGTTTAATTAACTGGGTCAACTTTTTAATTCCATCATTTGATGACTCTTGACCCTCAACCTTCTTCTTCTTTTCATCATTTACCTTTGAAGAAGAACCTCTTGTAAAACCAGGGATGTTAGACTTCCTAGCATCCTACATATTCTTATCAATTTTGATAGTTGTGGCTTGTGCTGCATTTAAAGTCTAAGGATCCTTATCCCTTAAGGCATACCTCATTTCCCCCTCAAAGGGCTCCATATAATATATCAAGACTGTAGCATATGAGGGTTTTATATCATCATGTAGACTCTTCACTAAACTATTAAACTTAGTGTTGAACTCTTCCACAGATTCATTCTCTTTTTTGTGACTAGAAGTGAGATCAGCTAATTGAAACCTATGTTCCTTCTTATCACCCCATCTCTTCCTAAATTCATCCAATATTGAATCAAGGGTGATAAATTTTGTTGGATCGAAATCAGTAAACCATTCAGCAGCGTCACCTTCTAGTGAATACACAAATAGGGTCATCTTTACATATTCTTCATTATGACCTCTACAATATCTCTCAACACACATATGGAAATTCAATATGTGAGACTTGGCACTAATGGCATTGTTTCCTTAAAAATTAGGTAACTTGTCAATGGCCTTTTCAAGAACTTGGTGAGGAGCACCTTGGATTGCTGCAAAATTCAAAGGCCTCAAAAATACACTCATGGTTGCATTAGCAGTATTAGTGGGATTGTTAAAAGTTTGTTGATTATTAGTTTGGAACAAGAATTGGATATCATTGAGTGCTTCTTCTCCAAGAATTTCAAGTATCCTTCTAGGGGCAAGGCAATTTATCCTCCTCCTATAAACCTTTTTCGGTTCAGGAAAAGAGTAAATAAAACCTTGTGCAACGCTCCTAGTAATATACCTGACAGATTTGTTCAATGGAGTCACCACTTGGAAAGGAATCACATGAAATCAACCAATGCAAGTTCAAATAATTTTAGGGACTAAATTTTTTATTGTTTAGTTCTTAAATAATAAGTTAAGTCATTTTGACCAAGGATAAATGACTTATCCCAGGCAACGGCGCCAAATATGTTTTTGTCCTTATACACACTTGCAAACGTGAGCTAATTCTTGCTCACTTAGTGTGTCCTTGGAGGCACAATGCCTAGGTTCAAAGTTCACACTGTCACTTTGACTTGAACCTCTTCCGTCTAGGCTAACTCCTGGGGAAGTCAAGGGGGGTAGACCATAGTTACTAGATGAGATTTAGAGTTAAAGTTCTAGGAGTTGGTTTCAATTAGTTAAATGGTCAAGGGAAATATAGACTATGATGTCAATCAGCAAATGAAAGATGTAACGATATAGGATGACAGTCAAAACCTTTCATAGGACAACTAAGACTAGTGCCTAAGATTGGGAAAGGGCTCAACTAGATTAAGGGGAGTTTGATTACAATAGATTTACAAAAATTACAATATTACAACAAGGTTAGATACAATTAGATACAAATATATAGAAAGAATATCTAAGATATACTGAGTTGAACTAAACTAGATACAATAGATACAAGACAATATACAGATACTAACAAGTTGATTGCATGTGCAGGAAATAAAGATACTCAAGATGACACCACCATCAACACAACAAGCCAAGAATGCTCACAATAGACCTTACTCTATTGGACTGCTTATCAATGGCACATAGATGAAAATCACTCAAGACCCATTCAAGAGAGTGCCTCTAGGAGGATGCGCAAATTCTTGAGGGATCACATCAAAAATATAGGAACAACGATATAAATGAAAAGTGCTTGAAAATGTAAAGTGTTCCAAATCACATATGTAACCACTTAGATAATTATTCCACAACTTATGAAAATGAATTGCATGTGAAAGTAACAATAAGATATAATGCTTGCAAGTGTAAATATAGATTGCCCGTAATTTATAGATTAAGGATCGAGTTAAGTGGTTAATTGAGATTGTTTCAATCCTATCTAAGTGTCAACCCAAAACTTTCCTCCCCAAATTACCAAGTAACTATTGGGTGCTAAAGAAGTAAGGCAACGAGGCCCACCCTATCTCCACAATCCAGTCCTAAGATAAGAGTACTCTCGGAAAAGGATGTCACGTGCCACAAGACCATCCCCGGCCTGGCACCTTTACATTGCTTCCTCCAACCTCATTTTAAATAGAGAAGATGGTTGGTAAAGGTTCCCTATTAAGTCTAATAATTTATTAAACCTATGAGCTAAGTATTGAAGTGTTTGAGTGCTTAATGATTTCTCAAAAGTGTCGGTGTTTGATTGCTTAATGCTTTCTCAAAAGTGTCGGTGTTTGAGTGCTTAATGCTTGCTCAAAAATGCCCAAAACTAAATTGCAAGTTAATTTCTTAAGTCATTGAGTTGTTGCATGTAAAGAATAAAGAAATTGAAATGAATTGTGGAATTAAAAAACAATAATTTAAACCATTAAGATGCCCATGTTTGCATGCATGTGAAAAAGATAGATACTTGAGAAATAGATAACTTGCATGCAACGAAAAAGAAAAGATTTAATTTATGCCTCCACAGGCTCTAAGATAGCGATGGTTGTGTGAGTTCTACTCTAGAACATTTTAGCTTTTAACATGCATGTAAGATACCACAACTAAACTAGCTAAACTATGAAGCAAAAGACAAACAAAAACTAAACTAAAGCTTGGAAAGCAAAAACTGAAATGAAGAAAACGCAAGCCACTTGGGTACCCTCCTTTGTGCTTGCTTTGTTGAAATATTGTAACTGCAAAGAGTATTCTATTTTATTGTTGATTTATTATTCATAAGATCAATCCCCTTTTCTGGATTGATCATGTTGAGCATTGTAAATGACCAAATCCCCTTTTGCAGATTGGTCAAACCCTAATTGTAATATGCTAAATGAGAAATCGACCCCCAGAATATATTAAAGTGGTTATAACCACCCAGAATGAGAAGTCGGCCCCCAGAATATATTAAAGTGGTTATAACCACCCAGAATGAGAAGTCGGCCCCCAGAATATATTAAAGTGGTTATAACCACCCAGAATGAGAAGTCGGCCCTAGCAGTGAAAAGACACATCAGTTCAGCACCTGCCAAATTGTATAAATAAGAGAGGCCAGCGCCTCATTTGTTCACTCGCTCACTTGTTCATCGGAGCACAATTTTGCAACTGCAATTGGAGGAGAAGGAAGAGAGAGAGAGGCGCATACTTGGGAGAGGACTTTATGTATTGTTTTGTTTATTCTCTTGACATTGTATTAGCTATCTATATTAAGGAAGTTTTTGATGGGTTTTCTCCCCCATGAGGGTTTCCCAGGATAAATGATGTGTCTCTTGTGATTATGTATTTCTCAGTGATCCTATATATGATATGGTTATCTAGTGAATTGAAAAGAAACCTAATAATATATTAAACCTTAACATGGTATCAGTGCTAAGCTGAAGAGAGCATTTTTCAAAAGAAGAAGAAAAATGTCATTGTTGTCGTATATGAAAATTATGACTTTTTATTGAAGAAGATTTTCAACCTCAAAACCATCTAGAAAAGTGTGCCCTAACCTAAGAAACTCTTTGGCACCTTCAGAGCACCTTTTCAGTGGGTAGATCTCTCGAAAAGTGAAACCCTAGTTTTCACAAAGTACGAGAAAACCAGAAGCACCTGTCCAAAAATTCGTTGGTCAAGTTTGAGGGGTTAAAATTTGGATTTTTAGAAATTTGACTGCACCAGCTTACTCACCTCATCTCAGCGCATCTATCCCTTGGATCAGAATTTCAAAATTTGAAGTTTGAAAAATTAGTGTTTCCTCATAAAACCCCAAGTTGCAGTTGAAGTTGTAATTTCAGAATCAGTTGCAGTATCAGTTGTAGTACCAGTTGCAGTCACCCTTGAAGTTTTAAAAGGGGTTGGTAATTATTACCGTTGCTACCAAATGGTGCCACTACCTAAAAATACTATCTGAGGTATGTACTCACATATGTTTAAATTGTTAAGATTTAAAGGGTATTTGCAGGAAAAGGGATCTCTTGCCATAGATCTAGAAGGATCTCAAGATCCAACACATTCAGAGGAATAATGCAACATGGGTTTGATTGTTCTGATATGCATCTATTTGTTATGACATTATTTTGATCTAGATTGCATATTCAAGCTATGACCATCATACTAACCTTTGGTCAAAATTAAAGTCAAGGTATTAGATGGATTAAAGTTGAGATCAGAGAGTTTATTATCTAACCCAACCTTATGTCAAGATAGCATATTGTCTTAGTACAAGAAGACAGGTTGAAGAAAGCACTCGTCATCTTGAGTGAAGGATACTTGGAAGAAAAGCAGCACACTCATTCTTGAGTACAAGGCTCCAGGTTCCAGGTTTGATTAATTAAGTTGATAAGATTCAAGGTTTCACTTGAAAAGTTGATGACTACCACTTTACAAGTAAACACTATAGTTGATATAGAAGTCCTTGAAAAGTATTATACTTGGTAGCATGTGAGCATATTTAGATAAATGCTTAATGTAATTCTTTTCCTGATACAACTAGCATCTCCTCTAGGAGAAACCTCTTGTGTTAGTTCCAGGTTGCCATGGAGGAATGTTTGATCACAACATTATAAGAGTTTTGACCTCATTTCGTATTGTATTTCTTACTTTTGATCTTTGCTTCTGACAGGCCACAAGTGATATCTCTAAAAGAGCTATTATGATGATCATTTGTGTTATTGTTTTATCTACTATTATCAAAAGGATATTATTCTTGCTTGTTGTTTTGTTGACCTTGTTTCAGGTCACAAGTGAGGAAGCTATAGTGAAGGTTGCAGAAGGAAACATATTAGATGAGACATGAAGTAGACTATGTACATGACCATATACACTCATGTACCAAAGAGGATGAAGGAGAAGCTATCTTTTGAGATTCAGAGCATCTCATATGAAGATTGATTGAAAGGAGCAGAAGGCTCCAAAGATGACCAAACATTAGAACAAGAACTCACAACAGAATTGTTCAAAGGTTAATGAAGCCACCTTAACGGGAAGCAGGACTCGCTTGAAGCCCAACTCTGTCTTGCATATTTAGACTTGGTATTCAACACCAAGTATACCCTATAAGAGATGTTGAAGTCCTTGTAGACTTAGAAGAAATCGAGAGTAAGCCTGATCTCATAAAGGATCAGATGAAGAGACAACTTTCAAGACTGGGAGATAGATGTCGTGAGAATATTAGATCATAGCTTCAGAAACTTCTAGGAGATATGAAATCTCTTGGGAAGATTCCCTTGTTTCAGTAACAAACAAGGAAACCAGTCAGAAACAATAGGATATGGATTCTTTTGTGAGACTAGAAGAGAAGTCAGTATTGACTTCCAAGATTGATCTATACAAATCAAGCATGTTGCAGATGTACAAAGCCTGATGTGTGACCAAAGGATTCTCCCAGCAAAAAGGGAGAAGGCTATGACAAGACACTTATTGAAGAAATAGTTCCAGTATTTATGAAAACAACTAGAACAACCATGATTCATATATAGTATGAGATGCAGGGGGAGCAATCCCCATATTTAGAATTGAGTGGCAGTTGGTGCGGTACATTAGTTGGGTCATGGAGACATGACTACAATGAAAGATAGAGTTACCTCCATGAAAGAATAAGAGCTCTCTTCAATATCATCTATTGAGCCACTCTCAATTTCAGATGAAGTTGTTGCCATGATGGAGTAGAGGAATTACTCCCGTATTTCAGTAGTCACAGTTGTTATACCAAGATTTGCCTCACCATAGTTATCTTGCACAGAGGGCCTTTTTCCATTTCCCTATGCAAACTTGGCATCCCTTTTTGATGAATCCAGAGCTAAAAATACATATTTTTCCACATATACGTGCCTTATCTACTATACAGCATGTGTATAAGCAAGTTTCCCCACTACAGCCCGTGTACATCGGGATTTGTGCCAGAAAATACAAAAATGAAGTCGGGTTTCCATGTCACGACAGAAGATCTTTGATTCTTGGTCTTCCATATACTAGAAATGTTGTGACTCGGCCCTTCAGTTGCATTTTGAAGTCTATAAGAGCACAATTCCAAGCTATGGAAGAAAGGAGAAAGCATTCAACTTTGAGAGCAAAGTTACTCTGAAGAAATTACTTCATATTGAGTCTACATCCCTTTGTCCCTCAAGTCTGAACATAGTGTTCAGCCCCCAAGCTCTTTCCCTATTGTTGATAGAACCTCATTGTCTATTTTCTATGAGCTTTCCTTTGGTGGAGGATTGAAGTGGTGGAGACCCAGTTGGAAGGAACCTAATTTCTTGGTTTCGAACCGTGTCGATGCGGAACTCTGTAATGTTATTACTTTTGTTGATCATTTATTAATAGAAATACTCATTTCTCATCCTATTGATATCGTTCAAATATATGATTATTATCCATGGGCATGTTTGTAATGTTTATTAATGGATTATGCTATCTAATGTGCTAACCCCTTTATATTATCACTATATACTTGTGCTGCTTTTTTGTTGAGAACTTGTTGCAGGTATAAAGATTTGGGTCGAAGTGCTCAACGGTGGAACATCATCAAATGTTGGAACAATGTAGGCTTCTTTCTTATATTGCTTGCACATTGGTTTATATAGCATATGTTGGAATTGAGTATATTTGTGAAGTCATACATGTCTGTTGTGGTTTACCCTGGCCATAGAGAGTTTCTCCCTCGTAACAAAATTGGCGAATCCACTGGGGAGAGATATTATTTCTAAGGGTTTGAAGTACTTTTTCTCCTTGCCTTGCTCTTTTTCCTTTTTGGTTCTTGTCATATCACTGCTTGATAGATTCTGTTCACTCAGATGCTTACTCTAGATCTGAGTTTTCATCCTTTTGCTCTTGCATGGCCTTGTTTTAAAGCCTGTACGCGCCTTTTTATTTGACAGTCACGTACACACGCGTGATGCCTCATTGCAAGCTGCATATATACGCACTTTTCTCCTGAACAGTCACGTATACCACTTTCCCTTGCTTGTTTGCTTGGTTTGGTGATTGTTGGGTGGGATTTGATGATTGTTGAGCCTTCTTAGGTCTCTGTAGTGCCTATTGAGCTTCTTTGGAGTTGAATTTTTGGGAGTAGTCTTTCTCATCTTCTCATTTTTTATTGTCCTTGTACTCTGGGTTGTTTGCTTGGTTGCTTGGTATTCTACTTGAGTTATTGCTTTTATACACAGTAGAATTTTATATATCAAGTTGCTTATCAGTCCATGCATTTTCTTTCTAGTATATTGAAAATAAAATTAAAAAAATAGGCATTTTGCATTGGTTGGAATTTTTGTCTTTGAATCTTTATCATTAGCTTAGTGCATTTAGTGAAAGATTGCATTTACTTCTAAATTGCAGAGTTGAAATTGAAAATTGCACTGTTTTTATACGCATATCATTCATTGAAAAGTTAAAGTTAGACTTTGCATTATATTCATATTTATTTTCTTGTAGATGCATAACATCATGAGTTTCACTTCCATACCTTTTTGAGTAATCATGGCCAATACAATTTACGCTTTAAACTAAAATTGATTAGTCACGATTTTATTTTTAGCGTGCACAAACTAGTCTAGGATTTAGTGCCTTGGAATAGGATTTTGTGAGTAAACTTCTCCAAGTCAATTAAATCAACATATGTGTCTGAGACAGGGATTTGAGAAGTACATTGTATAATTGGTAAGATCAGGAGGCTCTGCTCACACCAGAGTTAATCACGAGGTCGCGCGAAGTTAGTAGAAGGGATAACCCCCGGATACTTGCCTAGCGTCAGAGATATTTATGTGGATTTATTCATATTTGGGGATCTTGCTAGTACCCATACCTCTGTGAGAGACGGTTCTTTCAAGGTTTCGAGCTTTGCTACCCTACCCATATGGTAATCCAGACTTATGACTGCTCATCTGTGCATCGGTTATATAGTGGTTTATTAGTTTCTTAACTTAGGTATCTCATAGGTTACTTGCAGGGGTTATTATACTTGTATCCTGGGTCAGATAGGGGTCGAACAACACACAGCCTTTATGGAGGATTACCTCTCTAGGGGGATCTGACCGACTGGTTGTTAAGCCCACGAGGGCCCCTATAATTGATTTTGTTACCTCCAAACTTTAGCAGGGAATCAAGGGTCCAGATTGGATGAGACATGCCTTCTTTAGCAAGGGAGGCCACTTAGCCACTTTAGCTCGTTTGCATGCATATTGGTTGTTTGACTTTTTGGTATGCTCTTTGACTACTAGTTGGCCTTAGGAGTCTTGTTTTGGGTTTCATCATCATGGATAGTGGAGTTTCTTTTTCTCCCTCATTTACTATTTCCCACCCCATGATGCCTACTCATTTCATGGGGATGGATCCTTTCGAGTTTTACAATGGTATGCAGAACTACAACACTCAGTCCATGCCTTGGGTCTCTAGTAATTTTTCTGTTGATATGCCTTCACCCATGCAATCCTCTCCCTAGTCCATGTATATGAATCCTAGCATTGGATCTGGGGGCACAATGGCTTTGATGCCTACTTCTTCGTTTGATATGATTTGTGTCCCCATGGGAGGTTGGAACCTTCCCCCTTATGGATCCAATGTTAGCCATGCTCTTCTAGGAGCCAGTGCTCATATGGGTGCGTATCCTACTTATTACACCCCAAACGTATATATTTCGTCTACCATGTCGGTTCCTTCGAACACTTTTTCCATGACAAGTCCCCCAATACCCCCAGGTATTTCATATGGGGAGAATCAATTTTATGGTTCAAGCTACCCTCTTTATGGGACCCCTTCACAAGGGGGAAACATATATCATCACTTGAATAATTCTTATATGACCTCGATCCCTTCGAAGACCTTATTGATGATGCCCATCCAAACCTCTTCATACCATTTTAGCGCAATCTACCACCCTTCTAGGCAGGGACAGGGGGTATACCAGGATCCTTATTGGCCTGCAATGTTCCAAAACCAATCTTTCCCCAAACCTTGGCATCAAATGCCACAATATACTGCTAGCCCAGTCACTGTCATTCATATTGGTGCTCTATCACCAACCTCTGCCAGTCATGTTGGAGAGGGGTCCACATTTTCTACAAATTATGTCGATAGCTCGCACCCAACCTCTACCAATTATGTTGGAGGCACCATCCTATTCACCCCGAATCATAGTCATGTCACATATCCAACCTCTATTCATCATGTAGGAGAAGACTCTCTTCCCTCTGCCAGTCATGATGAGAACCTGTCACCAGTCGTTGTAAACGAACCTAGGGGAATCAAGAAGCCTAGACGTCTAAGATGTAAGCCTAAAATCCTTTCAGGATTTGTGAAGGAAGTCACCTTACTCATTTGTGTCCGGATACTACCAGGATACCAGAAGCGTGGGGCTCACCCAAGAGCCCTTCAGATTCTGAAGCATCTATGGTCTCTCCTCACACCACTTCTCCTTTGATCGTCTCAGTGGTTCCGTTGTCGCAATCCCCTCCCAACCTCACCCCCTTGTCAAGGGTGAAACATCTATTGTCCCCGTTAATATACATCCTCTTCAACTTATAATTGAAGAAGTGGTCACACCAGTGCAATCTCCAGTCAATCCTACTCTCCCTGAAAAGAGTGATGTGTCCTTCATTCATGTCATCAACATTCCATATCATTCCCCTTCTGAATGAGAGAGATTTATTCTTCCTCAGAGTGCTATCCCTCCAAGTCCTGACAAGGTTCCCTTTGACTTGGATGACTTGATAGGGCATCCCATACCCCCACCTATGTATTTTCCATTAAGAGACATTATTCAAACCATCACAAAGACTATATACTTTGTTAGCACTTTCCCCTCCTTGACTTGGAGAGATTTGGGTTTTCCCAAGATTTTGTCAGCTATCTGTAAGATATTGACCTTCCGCAGAAGACCGGTATAGGAGCCTTGGCCTCCCCCTTTACATTTTGATTACAATAGCATTAACGAGTCTTAGTTAAGCTCTTTTTCGACTCATATAAAAACTGAAAATATTGTCGAGTGATTTGTCCCTTTCACACTCGTTAAATTGGATTTGAAAGGTCATGAGTCTTAGTTGAGATCTTTTTCGACTCGTTACCAAAAATAGAAAAGATCTCCAAGTGAACTTGTCTTTTTCACACTCGTAAATTGGATTTGAAAAGATGTATATTTGGCACAAGTTTACCCCTTTTTCACACCAAGTAGACTAGAAGACATGAAAAAGGACATTTTTTGGTGTTAAGTTGTGATTGCATCTCATGCCCTCCCTTGCAGTATTGAGCCTTTAGTTGGTTCTCGCTTTGCGTTATAAATCGTTTCCTAAGCAATCTTTTCATCCTCAACCAACTAGAGCCTTGTTTATATCCTTCTCAATTTGACACCCTATACCCTAGAGGGAACATCACCCCGAGTGTCCATCTCCCGCATGCATCTCCTTGCATTGAGCATAGGTACGTTCCACTGCTGGAACTAGTTTTTCTTAATTGCGACACTCATTTCCTCCTCTATATCATAGAATTCATTTGTTATAAAAAAAAAAAAAAGATGGGTAGGAAGGGAGTACTATATTATAATTGGTAGCATTCATGTCACCTTTGAACAGAGAACAAAATTATTGAGTCCTTGTGTCATCATAATTTTGGGTTTAGCATGGACTTAGGAAGCTGATCTCGTTACAGATTTTTCTCTACCAATCGGTTACTCTTCCAATCCCTATAGAGAACATTATTGATGCCTCCTGCATCTAATAGTGACATCATTGAGTCTATGATGTCGTAGTCCACCATATGTCTCATGCTCTTGTTCAAAGGAAATCTATCAACCTGTGTCAGCCATTCCTCAGAACTCTTGACATTGCATGTCAACCATACCCTCAATTTGTCTCAGAATCACATGATACTATGGTCTCATCATGCACCTTGGCCCTACTTTCATCATTGGTGGGTCACCTTGAACCCAGCAGTCGACATTTCATCATTGGTCGTTGACTAGGTGGTTTCCCTTGTGTTCAACGGTAAGACATCTATTCACACTTTGGGATTCATGCAGTGTCTTGGATGCCATTATCCTTATTGGTGGTTTCCTCGCCTTTGCCAGCAGTTTTCATCATTGGATGCTATTTAGAGGGTCTTTTTCGTGTACCTCTTGAATTTGGCACACTGGAAAGAAGCACAGGGTCGTTGGTTCGTGAACATGTTCTTCGTCCAATCCCCGCCAAATTATGAATCTCTTGCTTTTCTCCTCATGCTGACTGATGAGAGATGCCTTAATGCTCTCCATTCAACGGGTCTCTTTCCATCGACTTCAGTTCATTTATTCTGGATATGGGACCTAGATTTTTATGAGTACCATGAGACTTGCAGTCATTAGTGGCAGGTTCTCTTGCCATTGACAAATGGGAATACATCAATGTCTCCTAATCAATGGATTCCTTAGGTGTTCAAAATCGACTCCTTTATTCACACGTGTAGGAATGTACTCAGCGCCTTGATACATACTTTCATTATTGGTAGTTTGTCTTGCGTTTGTTAACGGTATACCTCAATGACCGGTAATCAAACGATGTCTCATTGTGTTGATACTGAGAGGGGGGTGAATCAGTATCAAGTACAATTTAAAAACCTTTTTCAACTTATACTTAAACCATTCAATTATATCCAATGAGCAATGAACAATAGTATAAGAGTTACACCAATACACCACAATACACCA
>ML784093.1:595095-610924 GCA_009831015.1 Picea engelmannii | reverse complement strand
AGCATGATGTATACTATCCATTCATGGGTGTTGTATATGCATGTGCATTGTCCTTTATGTCCAAATACCTTTATCAATCTTGCGGTCCAAAACCCATGACTAGGGTTGACATCAATGACAACAATCAATCTTCCAACACATTGTGTTCGACCTCAACTCCTTTATTCACATGATGTAGACTTTCACCTTTGGCAGATGTGTAGAAGACTTGAATACATCACTATGTGGCCACATCTTTCCTGAGTTGTTGCTTCCTTTTCATTGGACCAGCGCCTATTTGACTACAGTAATCATGGGACATCAGATTATACTCCATTGTATACAAATATCTTCATATTGGTTTTGAGACTAGTTCTACTGGGTCTTGTTTGTGACTATGACAGATTTTGGCATATAACCGCATTTGTATTTGCCTATTCATGGCCATGGACACATATTTGGTATATTTTCCACATGGATCTGCATTGTATTCTACCGGTAGCCATGTATGTAAAGTCAAGGAAAAATGTAATGAGAAACTAGTCTTTCCAGCTGGGTTTACACCACTCCACTTCTGGGTTATTTATAATGTATGTCGGTCATTGAAGATACTCCTCTAATCTCACACATTAGGGGGCATCTGTTATAGCAAGATTTGCCTAACCATAGCTATCTTGCACAGAGGGCCTTTTTCCATTTCCCTATGCAGACTTGTCATCCCTTTTTGATGAATCCAGAGCTAAAAATACATATTTTTCCACATATACAAGCCCTATCTACTATACAGCATGCATATATGCAGGTTGCTCCACTACATCCCACGTACATCGGGATTTGTGCCAGAAAATACAAAAATGAAGCCGAGTTTCCATTTCATGATAGGAGATCTCTGATCCTTGGCCTTCCATATACTGGAAACGTTCTGAATCGGCCTTTCAGTTGCATTTTGAAGGCTATAAGAGCACAATTTCGAGCTATGGAAAAAAGGAGAAAGCATTCAACTTTGAGAGAAAAGTTACCCTGGAGAAATTACTTCATATTGAGTCTTCATCCCTTTGTCCCTCAAGTCTAAACACAGTGTTCAACCCCCAATCTCTTTCCCTATTGCTGAGAGAACCTCATTGTCTCTTTTCTATGAGCTTGCCTTTGGTGCAGGATTGAAGTGGTGGGGACCCAATTGGAAGGAACCTGGTTTATTGGTTTCGAACCATGCTGACACGGAAGTCTGTAATGTTATCACTTTTGTTTATCATTTATTAATATAAATAATCCTTTCTCGTCCTATTGATATCGTGCAAATATATGATTATTATCCATGGGCATGTTTGTAATGTTTATTAATGGATTATGCTATCTAATGTGCTAACCCCTATAGATTATCACTATATACTTGTGTTGATTGTTTGTTGAGAATTTGTTGCAGGTATAAAGATTTGGGTCGAAGTGCTCAACGGTGGAACATCATCAAGCGTTGGAATGAGGTAGGCTTCTTTATTATCTCTCTTGCACATTGGTTTATATATCATATGTTGGAATTGAGTAGATTTCTGTAGTCATACCTATCTGTTGTGGTTTACCTTGGCCATATAGAGTTTTTCCCTTGTAACAACAGTGAGAATGGAGAAACCATTCTTATCTTTAGAGCAGGTGCAGGTGCAAAGTCCCAATTCCAGAAGGAACAGTTGCAGAGAGAGTATAGGACATACTCCTAGATAGTGAGATAGATAAGTGCTTTGTAGAAAGCACATAGAGCTACCACATGATTGTGCAGATTGAGTGCTAGCACATGATTGTGCAGATTGAGTTGCAGTTGATCAAGTGTACCAGATTGGTACAATGTAATGACAAAAATTGATTTGAAGATTGAATATAGAAAGACTCATGCCTGCCAGTTGAAAAAGGATCTGTACGTGTTGAAGCAAGCTCCTAGAGCTTGATATGGAAAAATTTACAGTTTCCTGAAGAGCTTGGGATTTACCAAGACTAAAGTTGATTCTAACCTTTATCTCAAGGTTATGAATGATGAGCTAGTGATGTTACTACTATATTTAGATGATGTATTCTTGACAATATGGAGAAAATATCATCATAGATTGCAGAAGAAGCTCACTACAGAGTTTGATGGAAGGCCTAAATGCATTATCTCTTAGGTCTTAAAGTTTAGTAGAGAACAAAGAAAAACTTTCTTAACCAAGGGAAGTGTGCAGTTAAAATGAAGAGGTTTGACATGTTGAAATATAAATCCATGTACACACCCATGGAAACGAAGTTGAATCTCCTGGTAGATACCTCGTCAGAATTGATTGATGATACTTTGTAAAGACAAATTATTGGTTCAGTGATGTATTTGGCGAATACCAGGCTACATATATGTTTTTCCTTGAGTCAGTATCTAGTAGAACCCAGACGTTTTCACATTGTTGCTGCAAAACATGTGATGAGGTACCTTAAGGGTACATTGGATTGTGGTCTCAATTATAATGGAGATCATGACTTCAGACTGAGTGGTTACACCGATTCAGATTGAGCTGGAAGTGCTTCTGATAAAAGGAGCACTTCGGGATGTTGTTTCAGTCTGGGGTCAGCCATGACTTCATGGTAGAGTAGGGAGAAATTCAGCATTTCTCTGAGCACAGCAGAGGCGGAATACATTGTTGCATGTTCTGCCAGTTGTGAAGTTGTATGGATTTGGATGTTGTTGACAAGATCTATTTGATCTGGGGATGGAAGCAACCATGATCCTATATGATAACCAGAGTTATATAAAGATGATGTGTTCCATGATGAGTCGAAACACATAGAGATCTGATATCATTACATCTGTGATATGGTTCAGAGAGGAGCCATAAAGCTATGGTATGTTAGCACGGATGAACAGGTTGTTGATGTGTTGACCAAACCTCTATCTCTTGTAAAGTTTGAGCACTTTTGAGATAATCTTGGTGTAGTCTGTAAGGACCTCCCTCTAAAGGGGAAGTAGTGTTGTGATGCCAGCCCTATGATGATGATGTGCCAGCCTAGTGTTGTGATGCCAGCCTTGTGTTGATGATGTTCCAACCTAGTGTTGTGATGCCAGCCTTGTGCTGATGATGTGTCAGCCTCGTGTTGTGTAGATGTGCCAGCTTAATTGTTGTGATGCCAGCTTCATGCTGATGATATTCCAGCATCGTGTTGTGTAGATGTGCCAACTTAATTGTTGTGATGCCAACTTCATGATGATGGTATTCCATCCTTGTGTTGTGTAGATGTGCCAGCTTAATTGTTATGATGCCAGCCTCATATTGATGACATTACAGCCTCGTGTTGTGATGATGTGCTATCCTCGTACTGTGATGATGTGCCAGCCTCGTGCTGTGATGATGTTCCAACCTCGTGTTGATGATATTGTGTATCTAGCCTCATGTTGTGATGCCAGATTCGTGTTGATGATGTTGTGTTGTCAGCTTCGTGATGTGATGCCATCTTCGTGATGATGATATTGTGTAGCCAACTTTGTGTTGTGATGTCATCCTCGTGCTGAAGACTCTCAACCTAGTGTTGATGTTGATGATGCTCCAGCCTTCGTGTTGTTATGTTGTTGTTGTTGATGATGCTCCAGCCTTTGTGTTGTGATATTTTTGTTGTTGATGTTGTATCATCCTTGTGTTTTTATTGATGATGATGATGTATTAGTGTTATACTAATCCATGTTGATGCAGTTGATGATGATGATGCCACTTCACCTTCTTGCTGAAGATGATGATGATGATGGTGTTATTTCATCTGTCATGCCGAAGATGATGATGTTACTTTAGCCTCACGTTGAAGATGATGATGATGTTACCTTAGCCTCAGGTTGATGAGGATGATGATGTTATTCCAGCTCCCTGTTGTGAATGATGATATTGATGATGAGAAAAACTTCTGATGATTTATAGATATGCCAGTCAGTGTTCCAAGATGTTGTTGATGATGTTTCCCTCTCTCTCGCCTGATGTTGTTGTAGAATACCCTTCTTGTTAAGGGGGAGTGTTGAAATATTGTAACTACAAAGACTATTCTATTTTATTGTTGATGTAGTATTCATTAGATCAATCCCCTTTTGTGAATTGATCATGTCGGGCATTGTAAATGACCAAATCCCCTTTTGCATATTGGTCAAACCCTAATTGTAATATGCTAAATGAGAAGTCAGCCCCCATAATATATTAAAGTGGTTATAACCACCCAGAATGAGAATTCGGCCCCCGGAATATATTAAAGTAGTTATAACCACCCAAAATGAGAAGTCGGCCCCCAGAATATATTAAAGTGGTTATAACCACCCAGAATGAGAAGTCGGCCCTGCCAATGAAAAGACACCTCAGTTCAGCACCTGCCAGATTGTATAAATAAGAGAGGCCAGTGCCTCATTTGTTCACTCACTCACTTGTTCATCAGAGCAAAAGTTTGGAGCTGCAGTTGGAGGAGAAGGAAGAGAAAGAGAGGCGCATACTTCGGAGAGGAATTTTTGTATTGTTTGGTTTATTCTCTTGGCATTGTATTGGCTATATATATTAAGGAATTTTTTGTTGGGTTTTCTCCCCCATGAGGGTTTCCTAGGATAAATGATGTGTCTCTTGTGATTGTGTATTTCTCAGTGATCATATCTATGCTATGGTTATCTAGTGAATTGAAAAGAAACCTAATAATAGATTAAATCTTAACATGATTTACAATGTTTTAGATAGAAAAGAAAGAGAGGATAGAGTTACCACTTTGAAAGGAGGTTCTTGAAGGTATGTTGTGAATGAAAATGAGTAGCATGCACCCTTAACCTGGCGAGAACCTGCAAAAATTAGCAAGCTATTGCTTGTTGATTTTGCTGCAACACATTCAACAAAAGTCAAGAAAATTTTTGTTTTGCAGCAGAAATTTCCTACATATAAAAACCAAAAAATTTAATGAATATATTGACCTATCTAATGAGTTAGATACCAAAATCAAAATATGAATAGAAGCAGAAAGGTAAACTGAACAGCTTATGGAGTTTTAGTGAGTGATGAGGGTAGATCCTTGCTTGAATCTATCCCAACAACCCTCTTGAGATGACCTACAAATCTTGAAAACAATGTGAGAAAGAGAACATATAATGTATGGCATGCATCAACAACACAACATAGTTTATATTATAGATACATTCAAAACACATAAACCAACAACAATACTATTTCTATACTTAGCCAAGTAAACAAAATTTACCTAAGCATATATTCACTATTCACAAAATATCAAAATAATAACAATTTCACCTCATAAACAAATGGAGCATCCAGACAAGTCTTTGAGATCTACAATTCCTCCAAAGCTATTCCTTTATTACCAAGGGAAGAGATTGTAGCAACAAAGTTGCTCCAAGCTCTTCAAGAACAAATGGGTGATACAAAGTGACAATGAGAGAGAGAGAGAGAGATGGCAAGAAATTGGTAGCATAACAATACTCAGAAAAATGGTGATGAAAGAGTGAGGGAAGGGTTTCTTTTATAGCATGAGAGGCCAAACAGACCCCTCTTGAATCTTTGACAAATGTCAAAAATCCAACCAAAGAGAACTCTAGTCAATGAGGATGTGAGCTTTTAGGTTTAAGACATGAATGGTAAGTGGGATGAGATGGAGGGTGAAATGGACACATAAGGGAGGCTCATTGGCCAAAAGAAAAGTGCATGCCTTCCCTTGAAATTGATTTTCCCTTCTTGCAAATGATGTTTCCACTTTATTCAAAGAGAAGACGCAAGTCCCAAGGGAAAGTGTGAGCTTTCATGGATTTGGCAAGTGTGAGTGTGGGAGAGTGTGTGTGACACACTCTAAAGTGTGACATGGAGAGGCAAGGAGGGGCCCATAACTCAATTAAAAAGGAAATACTAACTCACACGTGGGAGGGGGACGCATTCCCCAAGAGGGGAGCAAATCCCAAGGAAGAATTAAATGAAATGTGAGTTAGGGGGGTGTAAAAGGTTAGGAATGGGTTGGGATAGGTTAGGATGTTCTCTCTCAATCATTATTCACCTTTACTTTACCACAATTTCTCATTAATTACAAAATTGACATTTTTCCCATGTCTTGGGTTAGCAATTAAAATTGCTTTTATCTGACTAAGACTCCTAAGTGGACAAAACCCTAGCAAAACTTGTCTGACTAAGTTGAAACTTGGTCCAAGGATGTAGGGGTTCTCATTCCATTATTTTGAGCACAAATACCCCTATAAAAATCCCAAGGACCTAGCTTTTACAATTTTTCATCAGAATTAATTAATTAATTAATTAATTAATTTTCCAGCCTTAGGAAATTTTAATTAATTAAAAAAAAACTATCTAGAATCGACGAAATTCCGCGAAACTTTTTGAGTTGTCTTACATGGTCATTTAAATCATTCCTAAACACTATATACCATAGGATGACTTCATTAGAATTCATTTCACCACTTTGGAGGATTTATTACTAGTGGGAGTAAAAAACTCGGGTGAAATTAATAAGGTTGGTTAGGCCAAATTAATAACCTGAGGATAAAAAACACTCAGTGAAAGGAACTCTCCTAATGAATAAATCCTAAGGTAATTGAACTAACCATGATCCATGCATACCTATTAAATTATTAACCCATGCAGGGGTGCGGAAATTCCATTTACAAAAATGTGTGTTGGAGGGAAAAATTGCCCTCTAGAACCAAATAGTCTATGACTTGTTAGCATCTAATGATGCATATCTTCATGTTACATGGAGTTGACCCCCTATTTAGCCATATATTTCAGTTAGTCTCCCTCACTACTAGTCACAAAAATGAGAATGAAACTGTGGAAGAATTCAACACTAAGGTTTAACAGTTTAGTGAAGAGTCTTCATGATGATATAAAACCCTCAGATGTTACAGTATTGATATATTATATGGAGGCATTTGAGGGAGAAATGAGGTATGCCTTAAGGGATAAGGATCCTCAAACGTTAAAAGCAGCACAAGCCACAGCTATCAAAATTGATAAGAACATGTAGGATGCTAGGACGTCTAACATTCTTGGTTTTACTAGAGGATCTTCTTCCGAACTTTATGATGAGAAGAAGAAAAATGTTGAAACTCGAAAATCCTCTAATGATGGCATTAAGGAACTCACTCAATTGATTAAACGAATGGAAATTAATCATGCTAATCATTTGAAGGAACATGTTAGTCACATGAATGCCATGCAGAATAGGTTGATAGCCATGGAAAGGGGTCAAGCTAGTAGGCCCCAACATAGGCCAACTGAAAAATGGATTAAGAAGCCTTCCCCCCAAGATCAAAGACCATCAAACCCATTTGAATCCACTAACTGGGTTGACCACAAGGCTATTCATTATTGTATACCTTGTGAGCAATTTCATGATGAATCAAATTGCCAAGTCTTCCTTCACCTTAGTAATGAGATGGGACCTTATGGATCAGAGAATGAACAAATAAATATGTTTGGTCATAAGTATAATGTTTGAATGTATGATTGGATGGGTTCAAATGAACATAATGAGGGGGCAAATGACATGAATTGCATGGGTGATGTTGTGGAGGATAGGGCAACAGAAAAGTATAGTCTTAAGCCCACTCCACAACAAGTAGATGAAATGGCTAAATTTAGAGACATTACCTACCAAAGGAATGGAAACAAAAGTCAAGATAAAAACCAAGCAAACATTCCCAAGGTAGCTTCCAACCCCCCTAAGTCAAATGTGTATGCAAACTCAAAATTGAATATTAACTTAGGAGGATGGTTAAGTAATGCAAAGATGTTGGTGCATGTGTCAGAAATAATGAAGATTCCTTCTCAGAGGGAAAAGTTGCTCATATCCATAGATTGTCCATCTTAGAAGAGTGTTGACATTCCACCAACAAGAACTTATCAGGATGCACCAGTTATTTTGAAAAATATGGATAGAGGAAATGAAAAGAATAGACCCTTTTATCTATCTTTGCTCGTGAATGATTTTATCCTTCGTAATTGTATGCTTGATTCAGGAGCTACCTCAAATGTTATGACTAAGAGAGTAATAGAACAATTAAACTTAAGGATATATAGGCCTTATCATAACATTTTTGCTATGTACAGCAGGACAATTGAGGTGCATGGTCTGATTAAGGGATTACAAGTACATTTGGTTGCATTCCCAGACATCATGATTGAGATGGACATTGTTGTAATTGATGTACGGCATACTTGGGGTATGTTTCTAAATATAAAGATAGCTGCAAATTTAGGTGGTAATTTACAGATGGATTTAACTTATGCCACCATTCCAACTCCAAGTGGTTCAATGTTTTGATTAAATAGAGAGTTGGAAAGAAAGTATCATGTGGAAGATCCTAGGAGAAAGGATAATGAGATTGTGTATCAGGAAGTAGAAATGGGATGTTATGAGATAGAGTCTACTCCTATAAAGATGAAACTAAACAGTAGACCCCCAAACATTTGTAATGTTTGGGACCCCATGGATTCTTTTGATGGGATTTTTCTTGAGGAAGATTTGGACAGAACAGATAATGGTTTTCCTCCTTCAGAATTAAAGTTGGAGTTAGATGTGTCAGTTTAAAAATTTTTATCATCTCAACCTGCATCAAAGGAATCAGTTAGATGTCAGAACAACTCAGATAGAATTCTTGGGCCACACCCTCCTTATTTTTCAGAAATGGGCAAAATCAAAGATAGATTATGTGATGAAAATATGATGGAAAGTAGTAAGGATGGTAAGGATAATATCGATAGAGTAAAGTATGTCATCCCTAAAAAAATATATGCCAACCCTTTTAAGGAAAAACTAAGTTCACTGACTTTTCACTTAGCACCTATGGAAATCCATCAGAATTTTTTTGAGGATTGTCCCAAGTGGCCTAAGGTTAGAAAATGGGATTCACATGAGAAAATAAGAAGTCGGCATAAAGTGTATCAGTCTTCTAGCAACTCTTCTCAGCCAGTGGGACGACATAAATTCATACATGCTAGTGAGAGGAATCATGCTTGAAGTGTTCTTCATTTGGCAACTTGGTGTCCAAAGGGACACCCTCTGTAACGTATCTCTAACCCTTCTCCTTGTATTTCAGTTTTGTATTATTTCATTTATTATGTGATTATGTACTTAGGTTCATTTTTGTATCATATCTCATGTTGTGCAATAGTTATTTCATTATGTAATTGTTATTTATAGCATTTTATTTATTTGATATATATGTATGCTTATGTTGGATATTGGTGAGCACCTTTTTGTAGATGTTGGATTCTCGTATGCTCTCCGTCCCATGTGAGAAGATTGAACACACATCCCCATGTGGAGAAATATGTTGACCTCATATTCAAATAGGGGGTCAACTCCATGTACCATGAAGATATGCATCATCAGATGCAAACATGTCGAATACTATTTGGGCAAAATTTGCTTCAGCACACAGTTTTATAAACAGAATTTTTGCACCCCTGCGTGGGTTAATAATCTAATAGGTCTGCATGGATCATGGTTAGGTAAATTATCTTAGGATTTATTCATTAGGAGAGTTCCTTTCACTGAGTTTTTTTATCCTCAGGTTATTAATTTGGCCTAACGAGCCTTATTAATTTCCCTTGAGTTTTTCACTCCCACCAGCAATAAATCCTCCAAAGTGGTGAAAGGCGTTCTAATGAAGTCATCCTCTGGTAGCTAGTTTTTAGGAACGATGTAAATGACCATTTAAGACAGCACAAAAAGTTTCATGATTTTTAGTCGAGTCTAGATAGGTTTTTTTTAATTAATTAAAATTTCCTAAGGTTTGGGATTTTAATTAATTAATTAATTCTCATGAAAACTTGTAAAAGCTAGGTACTTGGGTTTTTGATAAGGGTATTTGTACTCATAATAAATGGAATTAGACCCCCTACACCCTTGGACCAAGTTTCAACTCAGTCGGACAAGTTTTGTTATGGTTTTGTCCACATAGGAGTCTTAGTGAGATAAAAGCAATTTTAATTGGTAACCCGAGACATGGGAAAAATGTCATTTTTGAAATAATTAGGCAATTGAGGTAAAGTGAAAGTGACAAATGGTTGAGAGAAACTCCCTAACCTACCCAACCCCTTTTCCTATCCTTTACCCACATCTTAACCCATTTATTAATTAATTCCCCCTTGGGATTTGCGCCCCCGCTCCATGGAAGTAATTGAAACTTGACTTAAGTCAAGTCGTGGGCCCCTCCTTTATGAGGTGAGGCCCTCCTAACCACTCCACCTCACCTTTAAGAGTGTGTTCAACGCACTCATGCCACACTCCCTCACTTCATCACTCTTTCCTCTTTGAAGTTCTGCCTTTCCTCTTGAGGAAAAGTGGAAACACCTCTTGGAAAGTAGAAACATCTTATTAAAAAGATGGAAATTTTTCTTTGAGGAAGGCGTGGGCCTATCCTTCAACCAATATGCCTTCCTCATGTTTCCACTTCACCCTCCTCTCATCCCCACTTGTCATTCTTCACTCAACCTAAAATCTCACGCCCTCATTGGTTGGAGTTCCTCATGAACTTTGATCTTGAAATTTGTCAAAGATCTAAGAGGGGTATCCTTGGCCTCTCATGCTATTTAAGAAACCCCTCCCTCACTCATTTTGGATTGTCATCACACAGTTTGTATTTAGGATAAAAGATAGATGTAAAGAGACAGACTAGCGTAACTTAACCAATCCCACCCAATGTCACCTCGATAGGAAGGTTCTTTCTGTTTAGGGAGGTAAGGCCCAGGGGAGACGTCCCCGGTGACCTGGGGTTTAGAGAAGGCAAAGGATTGAAGGCTAAAAGATAAATTCCCCCTCGAAAGTCACCACCGAGCAGAAAGTCTGTCTAACCAGCCAATAAAGAGAAGTATAACCAAAAAGAGATGTACCTGCCCAAGACAAAGAAAAAAGAAATATATATATGCAATCTTACTCGCTTGGTTATTACTTCATATAATCAATGACTATCTGATATATATAAGAAATTGAGCAATAAATATTCACGAAGTCAATGTTTATATAATAGAAACGATGTACAATATCACTTCTTCAATAAATGCTAAAGGAACGTGGCATTCAATGTAACAATTAACACTTCATTTAGATAATGCCTTAAACAACCATTCAATTGCTCACAAGTAAAATGATAGATGCACAATGATGTTAATAGAAAAAAAGATGACGGCAGTAATTAGTTAGTAGGGTTAGTCGTAGGCTAGGGTTAGAATAGTTAGGGTTTGTTCAAAGTATTAAAAGTTGTTTTAATAAAATTATTCACACGCTGGGCCTTAGATCAGTGTGTTCCTAGGGTAAATGGAGTCAAAAGGAGAACGCAAGTTGAAGGATCAAATGATAATAGTAGGACTAAGGAAGAGAGGGCTAAACCTTGAGGTTTTGCTATGGCAAGGCCCCAGGGATGAAACCCTAGGGGAAAGAGGCTCACTTTGGTGTAGGGGAACTAGGCCTCAATGCTCTCTCCTCCTTCATTAGCTCAATGGAAAAAACGAACATTTCAAAATATTGCATAAGGCTAAGACAAGAAGGTTTGCAAGCAACATATATATATATATATATATATATATATGACTGAAATAAAGAAATCATTAATGTGAATGTGAAAGCATGCAATGCAAATGGTATAATACATGAATGCAAAAATGACTACCTACTTACCTGCACTTACCTATTGGTTGGATGTTGGATGTAGTCAAACAACCAGTGTAACCACTCCAGCAATGTCCCACAATACCTGCCTTTTTGCTTCATCATAAGACAGAATAGTGACAATTTAAGCACAACAATACCATGAGTCAGAACATGCATTGTATCTATGGAAGTTGTAAGGTCTATCTCGTGGAGGCGGGTGGGAGGGAAAAAGTCATGCCATGTCAACCTCTAAAGAAAGCACTCAATCCACTTTAGGAAGGAATCATGAAAATTCCATGGTTCATAATACTGGCTCAAAAGGTCTGCAAAATGGATACCTATGACGTCCTCATACACTAAATTCTGGGAGGGGATTGACAAGGATGTAGCAAACAACTGGCAAATTCTCAAGGGAAAGTTGAAAAACTGAGATGACAGACTTAAACTTTGAGTATTCAACCAACCCTTTTATTCTAGGTTTTTCCCCTTAGGAAACTTAATATAAAAGACATATCTCCCAGCTACACCTCTAGAGACACAACAAAGAAAAATAATGGGAGGTGGCTTGGGAAAATTGTCACAAGAGTCCTTCTTGAGGCACACAATGCCCTCACTCCTATCAAGAACTGAGCATAACACTGGCTAGTAATATTTTTCATGGAAAGAATCCAAACGCTCAGGGGAGTACTCATCAAAAGCCTCAAGGTATGACCGAAAAAAATCAGCAGGATAAGGGGCTAGGTCATCCTTGGGTGTTTGGGGAGCATCGATGAATATATCATCCCCTTGTTTCCACTGATCAAAATCAAAAGTAATTTGTTTTGATAACTGTGAAGGAAACAATTGGGAATGATTATCAATGTCGTAAATGGGGTTTATATCAGAACCGACCACATCACATTTATGTCTTCCAACATGTATGAATTCTTCAATATCAATTATACCAGTATCAGTATCATAACATGGAGGATTCAAAACATCCAACACTTCTCTACTCTCTGCATCATAAGATAAAGAATCATTAAAAATATGGAAGGGGAAATAAATCACCTTGATTAATCCTTCCTGTGCAAGAGCTTCAAGTATTTGGATAACTTCATCAAGTGGAAGTTTTGCCTCTACATATTTAGTCTTGAGATATAGAGGATCTAGCTCGTCCAAGGGTTCCATTTCTTCTTCACTCTCTGAATCATAGAACAAGGTATCATCAAAAAACGAGAAAGGAAAATGACTTACCTCATTCTCTTCATCTTGTGCAGGAGGGATAGGATCTTGGAGAGCTTCATCATACTGAGGAGTAGTTATTGGTGCTTCATCCTCATAATTCATGTCTCTAGTTATATCTTCACTGCATTTTGTTGAATCGTGGGAGAAATCTTGCTCCTCTTCAAGGGGTTGGCAAGGTTCTTCATAAATCTCTCCTTTCACATCAGAGGGTTATTGATTTTGAATATGATATGCATTTCTGAGATCTATTACAATCTCAGTAGTGAATCCTCTGTCTTCGAAAGCTATTGTGATATTATGAAGGGCATCTTCATACATTTTTGGTGGATGGGAGGGAAAAGGTGATGCCAAAACATATTCTCAAGAGAGTGCTCAATCCACCTCAAAAATGGATCGTGAAAATTCAAAGGTTCAAAATATCGACTCGAGGAATTTGAATGTTGGCTACCTTGGACATCTTCACCACTTGAGGCCTGAGAAGGGACTAGAAAAATCTGAAAATATGACTGACAACTCCTTAAGGGGAAGATGGAAAATTGCGACAATAAGCTTCTTCTTGAGGTACTCAACTTTCCCCTAAAATCCAGATTGAGGTTTTGTCTTGCATGAGACATGGGATAAGGGACATGTTTCCAAACCATACCTTCAGTGACATAGCAAGGTAAAGTGATCAAAGGAAGGTGGAAAACCTTATCACAAGCATCATGTTTCAAAGAAGTAACTTCCTCACTTTTATCAAGGTCTGAGCACAACATTGGTTCATAACTTTCTTCGTAGAACAAATCCAAGTGCTCAGAGAAACAATCGTCAAAGTCCTCAAGGTATGACCAAAAAATAGTAGAAGATCATAGTATCAAGTCTTACTTGGGTATATGAATAAAATTGGTAATCATTTCTTGTTGCCGAATGTGAGAATTATTAGTAACTTCATGTGATAACGATAAAGGGAACTTTTGTAAATGACCCTCAATGTCATAAATGGGATCCCCATCATATCCAATAACACCCATTTGTGCTTCCCGGCATGCATGAACTCATTAATATTATCAACAAAGTCATCATTTTCATCATAACATGAAGCGTTTAGAAAATCCAACACCTCTTCACTTTCCATATCATAAGACAGAGAATCTTTAAAAACTTGGAAAGGGAAGTAACTCACCTCGCTCGCTTTTTCCTATGCAAGAGCTTCAAGTACTTGGTTATCTTCATCAAATGGAAGACTTGCCTCTACATCTTCTAGTTTGTCCAGAGGCTCCATTTCTTCTTTGTTGTTTGAATCATAGAATAAGGTATCATCAAAAATTTGGAAAAGAAAACAACTTACCTCATTCTCTTCATTTTGTATAGGAGGAATAGGATCTTGGAGAGATTCGTCAGATGGAGGAGCGTTTACCAGTGTTTTATCCTCATAATTTACTTCTTTTATTTTACTGCATTCTATCGAATCATGGGAGAAATCCTGCTCCTCTTCAAGGGGTTGACAATTTCCCTCACAAATCTTTTCTTTCACATCAAAAGATTCTTGGTATGGAACATCATACACATTTTTGAGTTCTCCTACAATCTCAGTGGTGAATCCTCCATCTTCCAAGGCTATCGTAAGGTTTTGAAGGGCATCTTCATACATTTGACAACGACGCAAAAATGTTATCGCACTGTTTGTAGTTAGGATAAAATATAGATGTAAAGAGACAAACTGGCGTAATTGAACCAATCCCACCCAATGTCACCTCGATAGGAAGGTTCTTTCTATTTAGGGAGGTAAGGCCCAAGGGAGACGTCATTGGTGACCTGGGGTTTAGAGAAGGCAAAGGATTGAAGGCTAAAAGATAAATTCCCCCTCACAAGTCACCACCGAGAAGATAGTCTGGCTAACCAGCCAATAAAGAGAAGTATAACCAAAAAGAGATGTACCTGCCCGAGATAAACAACAAGAAATATATATATGCAAGCTTACTCGCTTGGTTAGTACTTCATATAATCAATGACTATCTGATATATATAAGCAATTGAGCAATAAATATTGACAAAGTCAATGTTTATATAATAGCAACGATGTACAATATCACTTCTTCAATAAATGCTAAAGAAGTGTGGCATTCAATGTAACAATTAACACTTCATTTAGATGATTCCTTAAACAACCATTCAATTGCTCACAAGTAAAATGATAGCTGCACAATGATGTTAATAGCAAAAAATATGGCAACAGAAATTAGTTAGTAGGGTTAGTCTTAGGCTAGGGTTAGAATAGTTAGGGTTTTTTCAAAGTATTAGAAGTTGTTTTGATCAAAGTACTCACACGATAGGCCTTAGATCAGTGTGTTCCTAGGGTAAATGGAGTCAAAAGGAGGACACAAGTTGAAGGATCAAAAGATAATAGTAGGACTAAGGACGGGAGGGATAAACCTTGAGGTGTTGCTATGGAAAGGCCTCAAGGATGAAACCCTAGGGGAGAGAGGCTCACTTTGGTGTAGGGGAACTAGGCCCCAGTGCTCTCTCCTCCTTCCTTATCTCAATGGCAAAAACGGATAGCTCAAAATATTGCATAAGGCTAAGACAAGAAGGTTTGCAAGCAACGTGTTGCTAAAGCAAGGATTTACTAAGAAAACCCTAGGGAAAATTGGCTCACCAAGGTGTAGGGGAACTAGGCCTTGATGTGTTTTCTCCTTCTTAGCTTCAATAAGGTAAAATGGCTAGCATAGGAGAAGATAGATTTGAGTGTTTCTATGGAAAGGCTCAATCCTCTTCAACAAATAAAATGGCTAAAACTTTGGTAGGGACATGAGACAAGGACCTACAATGTGTGCTTGTCACCTAGGGTTTATTCAGCAAATTATAATAAGAAATGCAAGAAAAACAATACTACAACCATTCAATTAAGAAGTTTTGCAGAAATTCACTTACATTTAACCAAGAAATCAAGTAGCAAACCCTAGTTGTAACACCTTCCACCAAGAGAAATGCCAAAAATGCCAATAGAATT
>ML784093.1:564733-587559 GCA_009831015.1 Picea engelmannii | reverse complement strand
TCCAACAGTAGTACTCGGCCCAATATCTCAGGGCACTAACTAAGGAGGATAGACCGTACCCTTATCCGTACTACCCGACTACCCAGGTACTAGAGAGTATCTTCCCGAGTGTTGTTCTCGGTGACACTATAGCAGTTCGGCGGTCAATAGGTTTATCTAAAGAGGGCTTCAAGAAATCTAGGTCGATCTGTACACAGGTGTTGTCTGATGCGCTACCACTCGAAGGGGTACCAATAGGGGTTATAAGGGTGGCCAACAGATGTGCGCTTAAGAACCACTTGTATTTCCTATGTGTATGAATCCCTCAACCGCGGGTTTATGCGCGTAACGACAGATCTATGTGGCTTAAAGATGTCGGAATACGTCTCTAACCTGGAAAAAAATACCCACAATTTCTGCCAAGGAAAGTTCTCTGATACCACTTTCAAGATACCAGATATATAAAATATGCAGAATATAAATAAAATGCTAGAAATGGAAGAATAATAGTAAAATATCCAGCATAATCTTCACAATACACAGAAATGATATACGAAATAGAAATAGAAATAGCACTTTGATTCAGAAAGCAATGTTCACAGGCCTCTTTGAGGGGGAAACCTCCAGTCGAGCAGCGCTCTGTTACAATAATCTCCAAGCTAGGGTTCTCATACCCTCGACCCTTATTTATACTAAATATGTCTATTAAGAGAAGCATCTAGAGGAAGATCCTTCTAGAAGCGAAAGATTCTATTAGGTCTTCTTACATCCGCCTTATTCTATTTTATTGAAAGGCTTATTAATATTGATCTTTATTACATCTGAATACATTGATCTACCTATGTGCGGGTTAGGACCTTAACATCATCAACATACATGATTAGTATAACAAGTTGGTTACCTCTTACCTTGAAGTACATATTTGCATCAACATTGCTTTTTTGAAACCCCGGGCTTTTAAGAAAGCCATCAATCATGTCATACCAAACTCTGGGAGCTTGATTAAGACCATACAAGGCCTTCTTTAGCTTGCATACATGAGTGCCTTTGTTATGCATACAAAACCCTCTGGTTGTTACACAAACTCCTCATGTTCAATCTTTCCATTCAAAAATGTTGTTTTTACATCCATCTAATGTAGCTTCCAACCAAGAAATGAAGCTAATGCAATAATAGTTCGAATGGAGGTATACCTGGCTACAGGGGAAAAAGACTCTTCGTAGTCGATTCCTTATTTTTGAGTAACGCCTTTGGCTACAAATATTTCTTTGAAATTTTCCACACTCCCATCGGCTGCATGTTTGATCTTATAGATCCATTTGGAAGAGACCATTGATTTGTCCTTTGGCCTCGGCACAATGTCCCAGACATTATTCTTTAGAATTGACATGTATTCCTCGAGCATGCCATCCTCCCATACTTGTAATTTATCTACTTCTTCAAATGAAGAAGGTTTGGCATCACTGATGTTACTCATCAGTGCAACATAGCCTCCAAACCTATGAGGCTTCTTACTTTCCCTGAAAGTTCCTTTGAGAGCAACTATATTTTTTGCTTCCTGCATTGTTTCTTTAAGCCACCCTGGCTTCCTTTTGCCTGGAGTTTCTTCAAGAGTTCTTTCTAACTCTTCAGCAGGTTCTAGGGTCTCATTACTTGGCCCTTCATGAGGTTCCTCCCTCTAATCATCCGAGTCTTCATTTTTGGAAGAGGGTGAAGCTAGTTGAACTGTTTTTTATTCCTGTTGAAGCTCTCTGGATTTCTTGAATGCGGCTTCCTCATGGAAAGTCACATCTCTTCTTACCTCTATCTGTCTCTAACCTGGTACATATATCCTGTAAGCCTTGGAGTTTTCATTGTACCCCACAAAAACCCCTTTCTTGCATGAGGGTTCCATCTTCGTCTTCTTTTCCTTGGGGACATGAATATACAGTGGACACCCAAATATCCTTAGATTCCATACTTCAGGTTGATCCCTGAGAAGACCTCTTCAGGAGTCTTGTCCTTCAAGATAGCATGTGGACACATGTTCTAAATATACACGGCAGTGGAGGTAGCTTCTACCCATAAAGAATTTGGCAGATCCTGGTCAAACATCATGGCTTTCGTTGCCTCACAAATTGTCCTATTTTTCCTCTCAGCAACTCCATTTTGTCGAGGGTTATATGGCACGGTCAACTGTCTCTTGATTCCTGCTGAATTGAAAAAATCCTCAAACTTGAGAGATTCAAACTCTTCTCCATTGTTTGTTCTAAGGGTTCCTATGTGTTTCCATGTCTTATTTTCAATATAGGCTTTATACTCTTTGAATTTATCAAATGTGTCACTTTTAGCTTTAAGGAAATATATCCAACATTTTCTTGAGTAATCATCAATAAAAATGACATAATACAAACAACCACGGAGTGAGGGAGATGACATGGGACCACATACATCAAAATGAACCAAATCTAAGATGCCCTGAGCTCTGTTATCACTACTAGGAAATGTTTTCTTTATATTTTTACCTAGCATGCATCCTTTACAAATTTCATTTTTACTAAAGGAAATAGAGGGCATGCCACATACCATGTTTTGCAGATCTGGAAGTGCTTTGTAATGAAGATGACCAAGTATTTTGTGCCACAATTCGCTGGAGCTAGTCGCATCATGAGCCAATGCCTGAACTGACTGTCATGTCATGACGTACAGTCCTCCTCTATGAGTCCCAATGGGTTATGTTGTACTTAAGTGGCTACCTTTATCCCATAGTAGTTCCTTCTTGTCCTTGAATATCAACCAATATCCCTTGTCCTCAAGGGTTGCAACTGATAGTAGATTCTTCTTGAGCCCTAGAACATATAATAATTCATCAATATGAATTCTAGCCCCAAATTCAAATTTGAAGGAGATAGAGACTACTCCCTCTATCTTGTAACATTTTTCATCCCCAAGCTCAACCTGTTATGCAAAAGATTGTCTTGAAATCTAAGAGGATATCCTTGTACTATGTCATGTGCTTTGATGCACCATTGTCTACTAACCAAGTTTTCATCCCCGTGAAAATTGAACTGGATAAGGCATAAACCAAGTAATATTTTATTTCTATTTTATTTCTCATTAGAAGGACTTTTCTATTTTCTTTTGGATTCATCATCCTCGGTAGTTGAGGCATGATGTTTCCCTTTCCTTGGATATTTCTTTCTAAACCAACAGTATTTAGTAAAATGACCCAACTTATTACAATTGAAGCATTTAATCTTAGATGTATCAATACTCTTGCCTTTGAACATACCTTTGGTGTTTGGCTTCCTCTGAGAGCCTTTCTAGAAAGTGCATTTCTTCTTTCCCTTGATTCTTGATGCTAATGTTGAATGCTCTTCTTTGGTTGGTTCGCTCCTGGTAGAAGTGTTACTCTCCTCCTGGAGGCAATCATGCCATAATATCTCAAACGTGAGCCAAATCTCTCTCCCACTTACATTGGATAAGAAGGTCTCCCATGAAGAAGGAAAACCATCAAATATGGACTACACTAAATCATCATCGTCCACTGTGACCCCTGTGACCAAAAGCTGATTTCTGATCTGGGATATCTTGGAACAAAAATATGCTATTGATTCACCTTTATCCATATTCAAATACTTAATCTTTTTCTTAAGTGTCCTCTTCTGACTTGGAGCTTGTTTCTCATACATATTCACCAAGGTATCCATATAGTCCTTGGCAGTCATTAACAAATTCATCACTAGCATTATACTTTATTTGACTGAGTCAAAGATTATTCACTTGGCCTTTGCTTGACTCTTCCTGAAGGCCACACTTGCATTAGTAGTGGGTCCCTACACCACTGTGGTCACATACTTCTCAAGATCATGCTCCTGCAAAATATTTGTTATCTGGAGCTTCCACACATTGAAGTTGGCAGCTCCTTCAAGCCTATCCTCGACCCTGACTGAAATGGAGGATTACATGGGCCTCACAATGGAAACTTAATCAATCTTTCTTGGATTTGTGTGTATATGTTGTTGCACTTCAACAAGCTTATCACACCCTAAGATCTGATACCAAGTTAAATTTTGAGCTTGATTTCTTATGTGCATTATTTCTTTGAATTCTTCAACACTTTGATTCCAGCTTAATACATTTCAACAATATAGAATCATAATTGAATAGCAATAATCATGTAGATATGAAAGAATGCACATCAACAACACATATACCTTGGGGAAACCCTGTACAAAAAGAAAAAACCCAACAAACAATATTCCTTTATTGCATTAATAATGTAAGATCACTTACAAACATCCACCATGAAAACTCTGCTCTTAAAGATCTTTCCAAGTTGACACTAACCTGACAGATACCTAAGAGACCTTGTTGATATAGATGTATCCTAGTTGCTTTCAAAGACTAATATATGTCAGCTCTAATATGGGTTGTTGAAACTGCCTCTAATTGACTGATATGTGCCTCTATATGTTGCCTCTAAATGTTGATCTACAACATTGTTAGGATGCCTCTTTAGCGTTGATATGTACCTTTGTACAACACTGATATGGCTGCCTCTTTAGCACTGATATGTACCTCTGTAAAACATTGATATGGATAACTCTTTAGCACTAATATGTACCTTTGTACAACATTGTTATGGTTGCCTCTTTAGAGCTGATATATACCTCTGTACAACATTGTTATGGCTGCCTCTTTAGCGTTGATATGTACCTGTGTACAACATTGTTACGAATGCCTCTTTATGTTGTCTCTACAACACTGTTTGCTACCTCTATATGCTAGCATTGGTATGTTGCCTCTATATGCGCCTCTGTATAGAAACCTTTAATGGACTGATATTCGCCTCTGTACAGCATCCTTTAATGCTTCACCTTTACCCTGCATAGCAATTGTGTAGAGGAGAGGGGATTGACCTCTGCTTATAAAGGAATGGAGGAGAAGCGGAGAGGGATCGAAATAGAGGTGTGAAAGCATGCTTGACTTAACTTAGCATTACACTTTAGTTCAAAAATAGAACTAGACTTGAGACTTCAATTACAACTCAACATTACACTTTAGTTCGAAAATAGAACTAGACTTGAGACTTCAGTTACAACTCAACAATACATTTTAGTTCGAAAATAGAACTAGACTTGAGACTTCAGTTACAACTCGACTCTTTACAAGGCAATTCGAATTTCTCTTCATGGTGGATAATGTTACACGTGCCAACACACCAGATCAATACATTTATATCATTTGCAATATAAGGAATATCGTTTGTTTCTAGCTCATAGAAATTCCATATTCAACCTAACTTCTGCTAGATGCCTTGACTTTTGCTCATGGCTCATAAGGCTTGACTAGGCTCACAGAGGTTGTACATTCCCCATGAAGTTTTCACTAGTTTGTCTATGCTCACAGAGGTTGTACATTCCCCCTGAATTTTTCATTATACTTACATAACATCTCATTTGTCCCGACTTTTGGTTGGACTCACAGAGATTTTACATTCCCCCTGGGTTTTTTCAATACCTCACAAGACTATTTGATTCTCCAAATCTCCCTGGCTAGCCTCATGGTGGCCCATATGGCCTCTCATTGGAGAATGATTGTCGATGTTGCCAAATTTAACAGCTATTACAACCTCTTCTACATAGTATTCTCTTGTATATAGAACTTCTTTGGGGAATTACTCACCTGAAATGTAGATTTAGGTTCTTCCACTTCTACCCATGCATCCTACAATGTCAATGAAGCCATCTCGTCTCTCTGAGTCCTTCACTTGGATAGATTCTTTCAAATCTGAATATGATTTCCCTTTTAATTTTAGATTAGACTTTGGGACAACAAAATTTTCACCTTCAATAATTAAAGGAGGCTCCTATGTTTTTATGTATCATCAATCCTCATGAAACTTGACATCCTTGCTTACCATAGTGTTCCTCTGTGTTGGAATGTACATCCACTAAACCTTGGATGTCTTATTGTATCCAACAAAAATACCCTTGATACTTGAGGGTTCAATCTTAGTCCTTTTCTTATTTGGAACATGATTTTATACTAGACAATCAAAAACAAAAAAATGCAATTCCTCAAATTTCTCACGATGAATGTTTCTTTTGATGTTTTTCCCTTTAAGATACCTCAGATTTCTCACAATGAATGTTTCTTTTGATGTTTTTCCCTTCAAGATTATGTGAAGACATTAGTTCAAGATATAGACCATTGTATTACACATCTCTACCCAAAGACACGTGGGAAAATATATGTCATGGATCATGGCCTTAGCAGTGTCAGTGATGGATCTATTTTTCCTCTCTACAACCCTATTATGGTGCAGGTTGTAAGTCACTATTAGTGCCCTCTTGATCCTTTCTTCTCTGCAAAAAGAATCAAATTCCTTGGAGGTATACTCTCCAAGGAGTTTAATACTTTACCATTTGGACTTCTTCCTATATTTATACTGACATAGTTCTTTCTGCATTTTTTCTAAGAGAATCTTTTCACACTCCCACATTGTACATTGGATGCACTTTTTAGTGCCATTGGCCTACTTTTGTGGTCATTTGTTGGAAATTAATAAAAATATTTTATCTTATCTTATCTCCTCCATTATCTGATCAAAGTACCTTGATATTCTTCCCTGTCTGTTATTCAACAAAGGCTTTGAATTTTGTGAACTTGCTCAACACTTCGTCTTTAGTCTTCATAAAATAAATCTAGTTTTGCAATAGGAATCATCAATGAACGAAACATAATATAGACCCCCTATCAATGATGAAGAATACTTAGGTCAGACATATCCGAATGGATCAACTCGAGAATCTTTCTCGATTTCTACTCACAGCTTGGAAAAACAACCTTTGAATGCTTGCAAAGTCCACATCCCTTGTACTCCCTGATTTGCTCTAATTTGAATTTTGGCAATCCCTGCACCATATTCTTCAAGATTGTAATGTTCCCATTTTTGGATTCTCTTATTATGCAGTAAGATTCACTTCAGGAGGCTTGAGTCCACCGGGTTAGAGCGGTGAGACTATGACATCAGAGAGATCAAAGGGTTTGGAGGAATTTTGTGGGGCCCAACTTAGTTCATTTACCTTTATTCATCATCATGATCATTTCCACACAACTTGTCTTTGGTGTCGTTGCATTCTGATGGTTTCCGTAATTTTGAATTATTATGGAGCATATTTTAATTAAAATCACTAAGGAGGTCATTTTGGGCATAATACTTGAAGAAACCCCTTAGTGTAATAGCTCTTTGGAATCAGGAGGAAAATCTCTACAGGATAAGATGATGAAAAGTGACTTTCAGTGGTCAGAGAAGCCATACGGGCGAATTAATCACTTTTTAAAGGAAAAAAGGTTAATTAATTAATAAAGTGATTATATGAAGAAACATTAAAAGTGAATCAAAAGTCACTTGGAGATAAAAGGTAAACATGGGTATAAAAGAGAGATAGGGGGCCTCTATTCTCTCATTATGTTGCTTGATATTTTTATGTCTAGCTTCTTAGCTAGAGATCCCATGGTACTTAGGGGTTTTGAGGGTTTTGACTGAATAAACCCTAGAGATCAAGAAGGGAGTGAACGATTCTCCTATTCTTGATCCAAGCTTGGCCAAGGAGGTGAAATATTCCTCCCTCACCATTCTAGTTCAATTCCTATTCAACTACATGTATCATTTCTATAGGGAAGAGGAGGTAGGGCGCATTTCTGGAGGTTTTCTGTAGGTTGGGTGCATCAGTTGAGGAGGAGAGATTCGATTTGTTTTGGGAAAGATAGATCTATAGTGGAGCCCCTTCCAGGATTGGTTTCTACCACCCTAGTGCCTTTTTGCATCAGTATTTGAGAGTATTCTTCAGCCTATCCATTCTATCTTCCAAGAGGGTGTGTTTCTCTTCAGGAGGGCACATTGTTCACAAGGGATCTATTGTTTTGGAGTGTGAGATCACTCCCAAGAGAAAGGATATTCACTAGATGAGTTTTCTATCATATGATCTACATTTTGACAGTGGGTTTCAGTGGTTTAGTGGTCATTCTCAAGGAGGCTGAATTCTTAGCTTGCTACATCCAAAGAGGGTGCATTTATGCTAGAGAAGACATCACTAGTACCAATGGAGAAGGTTGAATCTTGGAGACCTTTGGTATTCAACTTGGGGAGGCTTTTAGAAGCCTATATTTCATATTTCTATTGTACTTTGGAGGCATTATCATCCACACTCATTATTCTTCTATTTATGATCCATATCTGCTCTACTATTGTATGGAGGTTAGCTATCTATGATAAATAAAATCATATCTGAGGTATTTGTGGTTATTTCTTGTGTTACTTGTATTGAATCGTGTTGAGTATATGCCATTGCTATATCTCTATCATTTACTTGTTGCAAAACAAAACAAAATTCATCATCTTAACCCTAGCGCCACACAAGAAGACTAAATCAACAAACTGTTTGACAAAATACCACAACTAGAAAACATAAAAACTTAATATGTTCCAAGCAAATCTATTTGGGAACATTACAAAGACTGGGAGAGATACATAATGCAAGTGACCAAAGTGTTGGCATGTTTTGCAGGAAAGAGTGTGCTTGTCATTGATGGCAAGAACAGAAGGTGGAGCATAAGGAAGCGTAAGCTCAGGAGGAGGAGAAAACAATATGCAGAGATCACAGCTCAGAAAGGAAAGCGCAGTACAGAAGCCAATGAAGATAAAAGATCAGGAGGCTTAGCGAATGAATATCTAAGCTTAGTGTAAGAAGCTTCAGCGTTCATCCGATCAAGAAATCGACCATGTTGATCATCTCATATTAGGGATGTCAGTCATATAAGTGACCGTGGGCTTGAGGATCATTGGAGGATCGTGACCATCGGATCTACAAGCCAAATCAATGGCAGGAATAAATTGTGGGGAGCGAAAGAAGAATTAAATAACTCGCTAGATCTAATACCGTAATTGGTCTAGATCGTCAGATCTCATAGACTCGGAGATCGATGATTGTGGTTGATCCAACAAGCGATCAGTTTAAGTCGAATTAAGTTGTGACCATCGGATGTGCAATCGTCAGAACAATGGCAGGGATAGATTGCAGAGATTAAAAGGAGAATTAAATATAGTGTTAGTCTCAATCCCGCAATTAGTCAGGACTGTCCAATCTTATAGCTTCGAAGATCGACGATTGTGGATGACTCACCAACAATGCACAACTTCAAGTTGCGGAGTTTGGGTGTCGAGTTAAATAACTCGCAAGTTGTGGTTCTGTAATCATCGTCAACCATTGATCTACTTCGAGTGTCTTCACAACCATTGGATCACATTTTATTTGAAGTACAGGATAAGCTAAAAGAGTTGAGAATTTCATTATCCTAATTATCGCCAGTCGTCAGATCATTCTAAGTGGAAGGCCAGTATAAGCTATAAGAGTTGCATCACAGAAAGATCAAGTCGTCGATCTAAGATCATGATCAATGAACATGATTCACTTCTAATCTAAATATGCAAGGAGGGTACACACTGGAAATCTTGAGATTTGAAATTCCTGAAATGTGAATTTTCGTCAGCCGTCGGATCATTCTAAGTGGAAGGACAGGATAAGCTAGAAGAGCTACATCGCAGAAAGATCAAGTCGTTGATCTAAGATCCTAATCAACGAACATGATTCACTTTGGATATAAAGATGTGAGGAGGTTACGCTCTAGAAAGTTTGAGATTTGAAAGACCAGAAGCCTGAAAATCCGAAATGAATAAGGACCATCGAATCCGGGGAACATACGATGACCGTTAGATCAGGGAGATCTACGTCATCAGACCATGTCAGCAAGGACCCATGGCAGACCACGTCATAATGGACATGTGGAGACCAAGTCAGCAAAGACATATGGTAGATCACGTCAGCAAGTACACATGGCATAATCATATGATGACATGTGTCAAGAGGAAACTGGCTTGTGCCATGTCAACATGTGACGTCAATAAGTTACATCACTTCGGAATAATTACTTTGGGAGTTGCACCACTAGCAAATGGTAAAAGCTTCGAAGTCCTAAATGCTGAAGTACCAAAGTGGACATGAGACGTCCGATCTGAAAGATCACTTCGAGATCATTCTCATCTGTTGATCTAATCCAGTGGAAGCATAGCATAAGTTGAAATCTCTGAAATACGGAGACCTGAAGGAAATCTGGACCGTTGATTTGATGTCGGGTGAACTCTCAACCATTGATCAAGATACAGTGGAAGGATAGCGTAAGTATAATAGCCGAAGACCTGAAGTAAAAGGTGGCCATCCACCTCAACGGTTAATTAATTCATGGTTGTCAGATTAAGCCATGTAAGAATCAAATCTGACGATTGACCTATTTCCGCGAAATAAATGTAAACCATCCAATCTTTTCGGGAATTCTGATTTGGAAGTTTTGAAAGGTTTTAAACCCAAAAATTCTGAAGGCAGAAATGTCGAAGTTACGACAGTCGTTCAGTTTAGGAGACTGAATCGTGACCATTGAATTGATAAGAACTCAAGCGCTCATTAATCCTAGGCGTATGGTCACCGTCAGTGGTCACGTGAAGGAAGGGGCTTAGAAGCCAAAGAAGCCATAATTGACTGGTTGTAACTGACAGAGAAGATGAAGAGTTTGGACTACCAGAGAAGCTAAGGAATCTCAGCATAACGCCCACTGATGTTGAACACACTGAGCATAACCACCAAAGAAGACGAAGAGTTGCCATGATGATCAGGTAGAGGACTTGACGTGAGAAAAATATGTAGAACAGAGAAGAGATGTTGATTCTCTCGTCAGCTATGTTGTGGGTAGGTTGAGAGGTAGTAAACAACTTGAAGGGAAGAATAGTGGGGCAGTGAACAGCATGCAGAGGCATAGCGCATATAACAGGGATGGCACACAGAGCAGAAAGGGCAGAAGAATAGAAAGCACAAGGGATGCGAGTAGGAGGAAATTGATGCAGGCAGAGCAGAGCAGTGTCGCAGAACAGTGAAGTGATTGGTAAGACATTGATAAACATTGTATCATTGTAATAAATTTCAATAAGAAAATATTTATATTTCAGGGTGGTAGGGAGGTGCTAGGGAGGACTGATGTCCTCAAAGTTTCAAGTAGGTTCTTGAACACAGGGAGTTGTAGCTTCCATCTGGTTGCAGCCAGAAAACCTAGGGTGGTAGGGTGGTGTAAGGGAGAACTATTTTTCTTTGTTATACAGGTTGGTGCCTGTGTGACTGGAAGTTGGTGCTTCCATTCAGTTGGTCCTAGAACACTCGGGGAATTGGTGCTTCCTTCTAGTGGGTGCTAGAGAAACCAGAGAGTTGGTGCTCTCAGCAAGTTGTTGCTTGTAAAACAGAGGTTGTAGCCTCAAGAGGATTTGGAGCTCATAAGAATGATAATGTACAAAAAATAAAGATTACTGTCATATCAAGAAGAAGAGGTTTTTCCCCTTATGGGTTTCCTCAGGAAATATCTATCTCTGTATATTTCATGTGTGTGATAGATGTTGAATATTTTATTTCTTACTTCCCTACATTATTGTGATCGTCATTGAGTGTTCTGTAAAGAGTTTAAAATGGGCATAATTTTTTAAGCACAGTAAAAACTGATTCACACCCCCCCCCTCCTCAGTTGTCCAACAATTGGTATCAAAGCATGTTGCTTTTATTTAAAGTCAGATTAGTAAACTTAAACATGTCAAGTCATGAAGTAACTTCAACCAATAAGGCCCCCATGTTCAATGGAACAAACTTTTCCTTCTGGAAAGTTAGGATGAGAACCTACATAATGGCTTTAGGTGTAGATATTTGGGATGTGGTAGAGATTGATTATGTAAAGCCATTTTTACTAGCTAATAATGATGAAAGGCTAGAATTCATATTCAACGCTAAGGTTATGAGTGTTATTCTGAGTGGGCTTGCAGAAGTAGAATTTGTAAAAGTTATTCACTTAGAATATGCCAAAGACATGTGGGACAAACTCATTAGCAATTATGAAGGTAATGAGAAGGTAAAGGATGCTAAGCTTCAAACCTACAGAGTACACTTTGAACAGCTACAGATGAAATAAATTGAAACTATTGGGAAGTACTTTCTAAGAGTTGAAGAACTAGTAAATGCAATGAAAGCACTTGGTGAAAAAATTGAGGAAGCCTCTTTAGTTCAGAAAATTTTGAGATCTCTACCAGATAGGTTCAACCCGAAGGTCTCTGCTATAGAATAACTTAATGATATAAAAGATTTGGATTTTGATCAACTTCTAGGAACGTTGACTGGATATGAAATGAGGATAGGTAAAGATAAATCCACCACTAGAGAAGCATCTTTTAAAGCAAATAAGAATGAGGAATCTGAGCCTGATGAAATTGAAGCAAAATTTGTGAGAAGACTAAAGAAAGGATCAGGCAATTATCAAGGCAAGGTGCCCTTCAAGTGTTTTAACTGTGGAGAGATAGGTCACTTTGCATCTAAGTGTCCACACAAGAAGCAGGATCATAATTCTGAAGGCGAAAATAAGTACAAACCCAGGAGATTTGGTAAAACGAAAAGTTTATGTGTAAACAATGATGACTCTTCAAAAGACACAAATAGTGACTCTTCCTATGAAGATAACGTTAATGACTTTGTGCTTATGGACAAAGAGGATTATGATAATAAAAACACAATAAGTGATGTTAATGATGAAGAAGTTGTGGTTGATATGGAAGGTGAACTAATCAATGCTTTAGAAGAGATTGACAGACTTAGACTTAAGAAGAGAAAACAAAAACAGTTGTTGATGCAGTTTGAAAAGAATGGTAAAAAAACTTGATGAAGACTTTTCCTTGCTAAAAGTGGAGTTAAAAGAGGCAAAGAAAATAGAGGACATTATGAAACAACAATTATCAGAAAAGAAGGCAATATGTGGAGCCTTGGAAGAAGAGGTAGTAAAAACTAGAAAAGAGATGGAGAAGTTTAAAGCATTGTATCTCCATAATCTTCCAAGCATTAAATCCTTAGCAGAACTAAATGACATTCTGAACAAATAGCGATCTCCTTTTTTGAAGACTGGTGTAGGCTATGTAAGTGGTTCAAGCAACAAACAGACATAAAGCAAAGAGCCAGAAAAGATGATCAAGTTCCAAGTCAATAGACAATCAGACCATGTGAGTACTCTATCACCAAAAGTTAATAAAGATAAGATGATCCCTGATAAAAAAAAAAAAATATCAGAATATGGAGCAACAAATACCCAGAAGAAGTCCATCCTTCATGTACCAAAATCTCTTCCATGGTTATTGCTTTTACTGCTCTAATTTTGGTCATAAGATTGAAAATTGTCAAATTAAGTTTAGAGACATGCAACTAAGAAGATCAAGAAATAAACAATCTTTGCAACATAGAAATAAACAGCCAATGAATAGACAAAGTTGCATCAATCACTTTTACCTATTGAATAATGAGATCGAATGTTATAATTGTCATAACTTCGGCCGCAAAGCTACAAACTACCATCTGAAGAATTACAAAACAGATACAAAGATAAAACCCTTAGCTAAAAATGCCAGCACATGGAAAAAGAAAGATAGTGAAAAATGTGGTCTAGTACTTTCAGTTCAAAAGAAAAAAGACCCCTAGTATATAGACAGTGGATGTTCCAAACATATGACTGGAGACAAGGATAAGTTTATGTCTATAAGTAAAAGAAAAACAGGAAATGTGACCATTGGAAATGATGAACTAGGTAAAATCAAGGGTAAAGGGATGGTGAGTTTAAGTAATGGCAAAGGAAAATCCCAGGATGTCCTACTTGTAGATTGGATGAAACATAATTTTCTCAGTGTAAGTCAAATGTGTGACAGAGGATGTGAAGTGGTGTTCACTTCCAAAGATTGTAAGATAAAGTTTGTAAACTCAAGACAAGTGGTGGCTAAAGGCATAAAGATAGATAATAATGTATATGTGTTGAAAGAAGATAAAGAAGAGTGTCATATAAGAAAACATGATGAGAGTTGGTTATGGCATAGGAGACTTGGACATCTAAGCTTTGACCACTTAATCAAGCTCAAAAATCTTGAGGCAGTAAAAAATCTTCCAAGAATATCAAAGCCACAAGATTTTGTATGTAAACCCTGCCAAGTACAAAAGCTAACCAAGACACAATTTAAATCCAAGAACTCTACTTCAATAGAGAAACCACTCCAATTAGTTCATATGGATCTATGTGGACCATCAAGACAGGAAGGCACGGGGAAGGAAAACTACTTCATGTTGATCATTGATGATTACTCCAGACTCACTTGGGTTGCTTTTCTCAAAGAAAAAGATGAAGCATTTGAGAAATTTAAAATATTTAAGGCTTTAACTGAGAATCAAACAGGAAACAGATTAAAGGTTGTAAGATCAGACAGAGGAGAAGAATTTATGGCAAGTGATTTCAAGGAATTTTGTGATAAACATGGGATCAAAAGGAATACACAATCCCAGAAACTCCACAGAAAAATGGAGTAGTTGAGAGGCAAAACAAAACAGTTCAGCAAATGGCTAGGTCAATGATGAATGAGAAGAACATTGGTCAAACCTACTGGGTAGAAGCAATACACACAACAATCCATATTCTTAACAAACCTCACCTCAGACCACACAGTGACAAGACACCTTATGAACTGTGGCATGGAAGACCTGCTACAATCAAACACTTCAAAGTATTTGGGAGTAAGTGCTACATAAAGAATAATAATGAAAACCCTAGAAAGTATGATGACAGGGTTGATGAAGGCATCTTCTTAGGGTATTCTACAAATGGTAAAGGATACAGATGCTATAATAAGAGGTTGCATAAATTGGTTGATTGTATTGACATAAAAGTTGATGAAGGAGTCCCAGTAAGAGAGGTGAGCGATATTGAATCAACAATAGAGGATATAGTTGAAGTTGAAGATGAACAAGTCCAAGAATCAGAACAAGAAGACTCTCAGTCAGATGAAGATGAAAATACTCAGGCAGACTCAAATCAGCATATAGCATCAAATCCTTCCTCCAGAATTACTCAAAAGAATCATCCTGCAAGTCAGATAATTGGTGAGAAAGACAAAGGTGTACAAACTAGGAGAAGGATAATCAAAGACATCGAGCAATCACATATAGCCTTCATATCCATGGTGGAACCCAATAACTTCAATGAAGCCAGTGAAGATGAAAATTGGTTAAAATCAATGAATGAGGAACTGGATCAGATTGAGAAGAACAATACTTGGGAGCTTGTTCCTAGACCTGCAGATAAGAATGTAATTGGCTCCAAATGGGTGTTTAAGAATAAAATAAATGAACAAGGACAAATTGTTAAGAATAAAGCCAAATTGGTTTGTAAGGGGTATGCACAAGTTGAAGGACAAGATTTTGATGAAACTTTTGCACCAGTGGCAAGATTGGAAGCCATCAGAATGGTTCTGGCATGTGCATGTCATGAGAAATTTAAAGTATATCAGATGGATGTTAAGTCAGCTTTTCTTAATGGAGACCTAGAAGAAGAAGTATACATCGAGCAACCTGAAGGATTTTCACTGACACATAATCCTAACTATGTCTGTAAGTTGAAAAATGCATCATATGGACTGAAACAGGCACCATGAGCCTGGTATCATAGACTGGACAAATTTCTACAAGACAAAGGGTTCAAGAAAGGTATTGTTGACAGTAATCTATATATAAAGTCTGAAGGTGATGATTTATCAGTTGTTGTGGTTTATGTAGATGACATTATCTTTGGATGCACTACTGACCTTTCAGTTCAGTGGTTTGCTAATTCAATGCAGACTAAGTTTTAGATGTTCATGATAGAATAACTGTCATATTTTCTTGGTTTACGAATCAATCAGAGTTCTGCAGGGATATTTATCTCTCAAGAAAAATATTTGAAAGAGATGTTAAAGAGGTTTCAGATGGAAGATTCCTCTCATGTTAGTACACCTATGGTGGTTGGTTGCAAGCTCACTAAAGATGATATTTCACCTGATGTTGATCAAAGAACATATGGATCAATGATAGGCAGTATTATGTACATCACAAAATCCCGTCCTGATATAATGCAAGATGTTGGAATGGTAGGTTGTTATCAGTCTACCCCTAAACAAAGTCATTTAGCAGTTGTCAAGAGGATGTTCAAATATTTGAAGTGTACAATGACTTATGGTCTTTGGTATCCTAGAAATCAAAACTTACAATTAACTGCATATTCAAATGTTGATTGGGAAAACTATTTGAATGAGAGAAAGAGAACCAGTGGAGGTGCATTCTTCTTAGGTGATTCGTTAGTAGCATGGCTTAGTAAGAAGCAGGGATCTATTTCATTATCAACTACAGAGGCAGAGTACATTGCTACTGCTACTTGTTGCACTCAGATTTTATGGATGATACAAACTCTTGCAGATTTGAAGGTAACTTATACTGATCTAATTCCACTTCACTGTGATAACACCAGTGCCATTAGTGTCTCGAAGAATCCTGTTCTCCATTCAAAGATGAAGCATATCCCAATAAAGTATCATTTTCTCAAAGAGAAGGTTATAAACAGAGTTGTTCAGCTGAATTATATTCCTTCCATAGAATGAATTGCAGACATCTTTATTAAACCCCTAGCCAAGAAGCCTTTTGAATATCTTCATCAGAAGCTGGGTGTCATCCCTACTCTCACCTAAGCGAGTCCACCCTGTCAGGAGGAGTATGTGTTGGTTGAATATCTAATACCTCTGAAAAGTACTACAACAGCTCAGGGGGAGCATGTTTTCTTTGACATTGATGTCAAAGGGGGAGAAAAGGAGTGGTTTGGATGCTACAGTTGGAGGTCCAAGAAGTCTAGCGCAACCTTTGAGGGTTTCCATCAATGCCAAAGGGGGAGATTGTTGGCATGTTTTGCAGTAAAGAGTGTTATGTTCATTGATGGCAAGAACAGAAGGCAGGGCAGAAGGAAGCGTAAGCTCGGGAGGAGTGAACAGTATGCAGAGATCATAGCTCAGAAAGGAAAGCATAGTACAGAAGCGAATGAAGATAAAATATCAGGAGGGTTAGCGAATGAATATCTAAGCTCAGGGTAAGAAGCTTCAGCAGTCGTCCGATCAAGAAATCGACTATGTTGATCGTCTCATTTTACGGACATTAGTCATATGAGTGAATGTGGGCTTGAGGATCGTTGGAGGATCGTGACCGTCAGATCTGCAAGCCAAATCAACGGCAGGGATAAATTGCGGGGAGCGAAAGAAGAATTAAAGAACTCGCTAGTTCTAATCCCACAATTAGTCTAGATCATCAGATCTCATAGACTCGGAGATCGACGACTTTGGTTAATCTAACAAGCGATCAGTTTAAGTCAAATTAAGTTGTGACCGTCAGATGTGCAATCACCAAATCAACGGCAGGGATAGTTTGCGGAGATTGAAAGGAGAATTAAATATTGCACTAATCCTCATCCTGCAATTAGTCAGGACCGTATGATCTTATAGCTTCGAAGATCGACGATAGTGGTTGACTCGCCAACAGCACACAACTTCAAGTTGCGGAGTTTGGGTGTCGAGTTAAATCACTCGCAAGTTGTGGTTCTACAATCATCATCGACTGTTGATCTACTTCGAGTGTCTTCACGACTATTGGATCACATTTTAGTGGAAGGATAGGATAAGCTAAAAGGGTTGAGAATTTGATTATCCAAATTATCGTCAGCCATCAGATCATTCTAAGTGGAAGGACAGGATAAGACAAAAGAGTTGCATCACAGAAAGATCAAGCCGTCAATCTAAGATCCTGATAAACGAACAAGATTCACTTTTGACCCAAAGATGCGAGGAGGGTATGCTCTGGAAAGCTTGAGATTTGAAATTCCTGAAATGCGAATTTCCGCCAGTCGTCAGATCATTCTAATTGGAAGGACAGGATAAGCCAGAAGAGTTGCATTGGAGAACTATCGATTCATCGATCTAAGATCCTAATCAACGAACAGGATTCACTTCGGATATAAATATGCGAGGAGGTTACGCTCCGAAAAGTTTGAGATTTGAAAGACCCAAATCCTGGAAATATAAAATGAATAAGGACCATCGAATATGGGGAACATATGATGACCGTTAGATCAGGGAGATCTATGTCAGGAGACCATGTCAGCAAGGACCCATGGCAGACCACGTCAACATGGACATGTGGAAGACCACGTCAGCAGACCATGTCAACAAAGACATATGGCAAATCACATCAGCAAGAACACATGGCATAATCAGATGATGACATGTGTCAAGAGGAAAGTGGCCCGTGCCATACCAACACGTGATGTCAATAATTTACGTCACTCCGGAAGAATTACTTCGGGAGTTTCACCACTAGCAAATGAAAAAAGCTCTGAAGTCCCGAATGTCGAAGTCCCGAAGTGAACACGAGACGTTTGATCTAAAAGATCACTTCGGGAGCATTCTCATCCGTCAATCTACTCCAGTGGAAGGATAGCATAAGTTGAAATCTCCGAAGTCCGAAGACCCGAAGGAAATCTCGACCGTCGATCTGATGTCGGCTGCACTCTAAACCATTGATCAAGATACAGTGGAAGGATAGCGTAAGTATAATAGCCGAAGGCCCGGAGTAAAAGGTATCCATCCATCTCAACGATTGATTAAGTCTTGGCCGTCAAATTAAGCCATGTAAGAATCAAATCTGACGATTGATACGTTTCTGTGAAATAAATGTAAACCATTCGATCTGTTAGGAAATTATGATTCGGAAGTTTTGAAAGGTTTTAAACCCAAAAGTTCTAAAGGGCGAAATGTCGAAGTTACGACAGTCGTCCATTTCAGGAGATTGAATCATGACCATTGAATTGATAAGTGCTCAAGCGCTCATTAAGCCTAGGCATATGGTCACCGCCAGTGGTCATGTGAAGGAAGGGGCTTAGAAGCCAAAGAAGCCATAATTGACTGGTTGTAAATGACAGAGAAGACGAAGAGTTTCGACTGCTTGAGAAGCTAAGGAATCTCACCATAACGCCCACTGATGATGAACACACTGAGCATAACCGCTAGAGAAGACGAAGAGTTGCCATGATGATCAGGGAGAGGACTTGATGTGAGAAAAATATGCAAAACAGAGAAGATGTTGATTCTCTTGTCAGCTATGTTGTGGGTAGGTTGAGAGGTAGTAAACAACCTGAAGGGAAGAATAGTGGGGCAATGAAGAGCATGTGGAGGCATAGAACATAGAACAGGGATGGCGCACAGAGCATAAAGGGAAGAAGAAAAGAAAGCGCAAGGGAAGCAAGTAGGAGGACATTGATGTAGGCAAAGCAGAGCAATGTAGCAGAATAGTCAAGTGACTGGTAAGCCATTGATAAACATTATATCACTGTAATAAATTTCAGTAAGCAAAGATTTATATTTCAGGGTGTTAGGGAGGTGCTAAGGAGGATTATTGTCCTCGAAGTTTCAAGTAGGTGCTTGAACATAGGGAGTTGTAGCTTCCATCTGGTTGCAGCCAAAAAAACTAGGGTGGTGCAAGGGAGAACTATTGTTCTCTGTTATACAGGTTGGTGCCTGTGTGACTGGAAGTTGGCGCTTCCATCCAGTTGGTGTTGGAACACTCAGGGAGTTGGTGCTTCCTTCTAGTGGGTGCTAGAGAAACTAGAGATTTGGTGCTCTCAGCAAGTTGTTTCTTGTAAAACAGAGGTTGTAGCCTCAAGAGGAGTTGGAGCTCATAAGAATGATAATGTACAGAAAATAAAGATTACTTATCATATCAAGAAGAAGAGGTTTTTCCCTTTATGGGTTTCCTTAGGAAATATTTGTCTCTGTATATTTCATGTGTGTGATTGATGTTGAATATTCTATTGCTTACTTCCCTACATTATTGTGATCGTCATTGAGTGTTCTGTAAAGAGTTTAAAATGGGCATAATTTTTTAAGCACAATAACAACTCATTCACCCCCCCCCCTCTCAGTTGTCCAACACAAAGCACTTATGCTACAGCTTGCATGGATTGCCACTATCAAGAACCAAAGTATTGTACACCTCCTTCACTTATTTACTTGCAATGTGAGGAATTAGGTGGTCTTTCATGGAATCCAAAATAATCCTCTTTTCCTTACAACCCTCTTCTTGTACTAAGGCAACTGTTGAGAATCGGTAGGATTTGTAGTTTTTCCCTTGACTATGCTCTAGAGATACATCTTCTCCATAAACATCTGTAACTTGTATCATGAAGGGTTGAAGTTGGAATCTCTCTTTAGTTGGTCACACTCTTTGAGATCGAACGAGTTAGCCATTCCTACAGCCCCTTGAATCAAAATAGATCAACTAAAATATGCAACCTATTGCAGGTTCAAATCACCTCTTTCAGGCATAAGACACCTTCCAATATCCAGAACTTCTTGTGCATTACACATAATAACCCCTCACAAGCCCTAGTGCCTCTCACAGACATGGATCAACTCCAATCACTAGAGATTTTCGGGCATCACACTTGTTGAAATGCTCTTCTCTCAATCCCCTCTCACAGGTTGGCGACTTCTCCATATAATGGATGGAAAATTTCAGCATCGCCATTCCCATACCATGTCAGAAGTTCACCTCATAAGGCAAGGGATTTACACCATAGAAGTTTCATACCTAATTCTGAATCTGATTTCTCTGGAAACCCCTGTCAAAACATCAAAGTTGCAATTAACAAAACTTCTAGGATTCAAGAGTGTAGACATGGCAAGTCAAATGGTTAGATCATTTTAACAACCATTAGGGCAAGATCTAATACAAGAATCAAATCTGAAAATCACATTTGTTCAGCACCAACCCACTATAAAAGAGATCTAAAAATATAAATTAAAGCATGCTAAATCAGCTTAGCATTTAACTGGGTTGTTCATTACATCAGCATAATAAATTAACAACTAAAATACCTAGAAATCAGATCTGCATGCAAATTTGGGACAGCAAACACATCTCTTTCTATTACATAGGAAAGATTATTACATTGCAACAAATCAGCGCCATCCATGTGCAAATGCAAACATCAAAAAACAAATCAATTTCTTCCAAGCTAATGATGCAAAACCAACAATGTCTCTCAAGATCATGAAGCAAAACCCAAGTCAGCTAGCTATCACAGCTACTCTTTTCACCCAAGAAAAACAAGCAAATGAAAAACCCTAGCTATTACAACCTCTTTTACTTAGCATTCTCTTGATTTCATCAAGTAAGCTAATTATGCTATGAAGTAATGTGCTCTTCCATCCTTTTATAGAGTAAGAGGAGTGAATTATAAGTATGGTAAAACTTGAACCCTAGACTAGGTCCATAAATGGAGAATAGGTTCACTAGTGGAGCAATCTACAAGTGCCAAATATGTAGACACATGCTCTCAAGTGGCAACTCACCGACTCCACATATTTTTATGCACCCACATTTGCCAACTCACCCGCTCCACATGTTTTTATGCAACAAGTGTGTCCTTCTAGTCCAAGTAACTCCAAGGACCGAAAAGTAGTTAGAATCATCTCCTTTCAACATTGTGCCCTCATGCATGAACTCAATCCCATAAAAGTGCATCCTCTCTCCAACAAGTGCCAACTGCTCATGGTGAATGCTCATTAAATCGAAGAAGAATGAAGAACTCGTGCACTAAGCACTCATTTGGATGAAGATGTATGTATAACAAGTTGGGAGCAACAAGGAAAAAACTAACAATTCAACCATGCTTGAGATGTTTTTGGCAAGCTTAGCCAAAGCCTACCTCTCTTAAAGTGCTAGTTTTTTCCGCCTTGGAGGTTGTACATCCAATTTTTCTTATCTTAGTTTCTAAGATGAAAACTCTCTTTCTTTTTCATTTTCTTTATGTTTCTACCTTTTACGTTTTGCTTCAATCTTTCCTTAAAGGCGTGTGAATCCATTTTTTGTTTCTTAGCTAGTATGGCCACCAACTGATTTTCCTTTGGCCTTTAAATCCTTTTGCTCATTTTACTTCCTCTCTCTCCTATGAATTTATGGTATAATGAAGAGTGTATGACCCATTATAGCCAGCATCGATACACCATTACTAATGTTCCCTCATCCTATCTTGGTCTCAGGAAATCTTATTGTTGCCCCATTCGCCACAAGGAATGCCTCTTCATCTCACATAGGAGATGTGAATTGTGTGCATCCTTTTCCCATTCTCCCAAAACATTGTGGCATGTTTTGTTTCCTTGTCACTATGCTCCCCCTTGACCTTAATCCCAACTTCGTGTTTTCTCTTCAGTCTTCCGCTCTCAATAATGTTCATGGGTTGTTGATCCGGATTTATGTAGGAACACAATGAAATACAGAAATACACATAAACGCAGAGATGCAACGGAAATAAGACTTTATTTCATTGATAACAAATGACTGAAAAATGCTTACAGACAGAATGTAAATAAACTAGCTAAGGCGCTGGTAGCTTATCTCTGAGAAGAGATGTGGCTGCTACTCGCATCCATGAGAAGATGATTACAATGAGGCTCTAGAGGCCTTTTTACAATATACGAGAATGCCAAAAGTCATAGACATCCAAAAACCTAACCCTAGGAGATGAAGCGCCAAAAGTTTGGGTAAGCTAGTACATCAACTTCCCGGGGTCGTAACTTTTGCATACGATCTTTGTTTTAGGCGTGTGATAGCTCGTTGGAAAGGTATCATCGAGGAGATTCATTTTGGGGGCTCAATCATGCCTTTGGCTATCATTGAGCACCTCGATCTCAAAAAAACTTTCATTTAGGCCCTCAAAATGGCCCCGGAAGTTAAACCTGCTAAAAATAGTAAATTGCCAAAATTGCCAGAAAACTATTTTGAGCCAGTCGGAAAAGGTGGGTGGCCACCAATATCCACCTGGATCAATCCTCCCTCCTTAGG
>ML784093.1:518800-529963 GCA_009831015.1 Picea engelmannii | reverse complement strand
AAGCCCCCCCCTCCCACCCTAGAGGGTGGGAGGGGGGGGCTTAGTAGAGAAAATGTATATATAATATATACATTTTCTCTACTAAGCCCCCCCCTCCCACCCTCTAGAGGGTGGGAGGGGGGGGCTTAGTAGAGAAAATGTATATACTTTATGTTAAGTGACATGCTTTTTGTTTGTTTGTGCAGAATTAAATGATAGTGGTTTTATTATTTTATAGGAAAAGTATGAAAAAATGATGGTTATTGATGTATATAACTCAAATTACCAATTGTTCAAGCCCAACAAAGATGAGAAGTTCCTTGGACCAATACTCAATTTGTTTTTTACTATAAATATGATTTAAGTATAAATAATAATTAATAATTAATGTCAATCACATTTTATTGATATTTTAGATTATTCAATATCTTGATCATAATTGTGAACTTTTGAATTTAATGGCATAGTAATTAACACCTTGAAATTGTTGTGTATGATACTCAAAATTATTATCTATATGAAGGTAATAGTACTTAGATCATGTTTATGATTATTAGTGTCAATCACATTTTATTGATTATAAATATGATTTAAGTATAAATAATAATTAATAATTAATGTCAATCACATTTTATTGATATTTTAGATTATTCAATATCTTGATCATAATTGTGAACATTAATGTCAATCACATTTTATTGATATTTTAGATTATTCAATATCTTGATCATAATTGTGAACTTTTAATAATCATAAATATATAACATTGTTTAATAGTTTCAAGATATATAACATTGTTTAATAGTTTCAAGAGTTAGTTTTTATATTATATAACACATAGTATGTGTTATATAATATAACAAATACTATGTGTTATATAATATAACACACAGTATGTGTTATATTATATAACAAATAGTATGTGTTATATTATATAACACATAAGTGATGTAAAAGGTGAAATAGCTAAGGAGATTATGAGGTCAAATCTATCTTAGTTCCTAGGGAATAGGTGTATATGTTTTTGGTTGATGGCATTTATTCTGAGCATTATTTACAAAATGTGAGGAAGTGTCTAGATTCATCAAAGAAATTTTCCATGAAAAAAAATATAAACACTATCTCACTTTGACACTTATTATTTTGGATGATCCCAAAGAGTTACCTAATTATGGGTGGAGACCCATGGCTCTTATTGATGTTGTTGTCCCAACAAGTGGTTGGAGTAAGGCCCTATATTACCTTGACTGGCCACCTCCTATAATTGGTTAGCCTATTGTAGAGTAGTTATTTGTATCAAGCATTGGTCATATATTTTATGGTCCTTATGATTATGACTAAAAATTCATGATGATGAGCAAGGTATATTTTAAGGATTCAAATATTATACCAAATATAATATTCTAGGCAACTATTTTAATTTTAAAGAATCATACATATAGATATGTAAGGAAATATTCAATTAAAAAATACAATTTATTATTAAAACATATAAATTATAATGAATATTACCATTCTAAACATATTTTTGTAAAAAAAAAGAAATATTTACTGAGAAAATGGCTAATTGAAAAATATATATTTTGAAAAAATAGAAAACTCAAACTAGCCACTAAAAAAGTACCCTAATGAAAGGTGTTTTAGCTTAAGCCATACCATTTTTTTTAGATTTTGGATTTTCTAGTGAAGGTAGTGTTGGTGTACACATGTTTTCTAGTTAGTAGATTTTAAAGGAAGCTTTAATTCAAAAATATATAAACATTATGTATGTGTGTTAAGTATATGGAAAAACAATGAATTTACAATATGGTTTAAAATTGAAATAACATACATCGGTGGCTTTTAAGGGCGGATAATAAGGAGTAGGCAATGGATTAAGGGATGAACCCAAATCATTTGAATTTGTTCTCCAATAGTTTGCATTAAATTCATTAGATAACGAAACAAGTTCAAATAATGATATTTATTATAGACATATAATCAGTAACTTAATTGTTAGCATATATATGGTATGCCCTTTCATACATGTTTGAGAATCTAAAAAAATAAATGCACAATGTGATGTAAGAGTGAGAAATAACTCACTTCGTAGTTATTTAAGGAGAATTAATAGTCAGTGGTTGATAAAAACGTGAACCCAACACATTTGATGTTTTACATGCACCCTATAAATTAAATTCACAACATAATATAATGAGGTGAAACTATAATATTAATTATAAACATATAAGTGACTCAATTGTGAATATACCTATTTTATGCCTTTTCAAAGTGCATGTTGGGGTATCAAACATAAAATTTATGATATGATGTAATACTGGGAAATAATTTACTTAAGGTGTTACCAGAAAGGAGGCGATAGGTTGCAGGTTTGATGGCAGGGTTTTGACAGGGGCCCTATCCCTCAACTTTGGCGTGTGGTCTATCTGTTTTTTTACTCTGAGTACCTCCTTACGACGGTTATGGTGGACTTCCTGACAAGGTTACCGTAGATCCTGCCACGCATTGATGTAAGATGACATAACCTCTCCATTAAGACCATAGGTGGAGGTTGAGTTTATTTTACTCACAGGGGGACTATAAAAAATTGGACAGGAGTCATTGATTAACCTCCATCATGTCCTCTCCTGCATTAATGAACCTTAACTCCCTCCAACTATTTACACTGTCATGATACGACCCTCAAACTGAGGTGGCAACTCATCGGGTGCTTGGGGGTGGTTTTGGCATGGACTTTGAGGTCAGCGCACTCATGGGTATGGCTAATGAGGAGTTGTGGGAGAAAGAAGGGTTTTTCACCTCGGTGGATGAGTTGTATAAGGATATTATGGGATGCAACAACTTAAAGACTTTCTTAAATGTTAATACTCGGTTTCAGTGTCCAGACCTCATGAGGGAAAGCAGTTATCGTTACAAAAACCTTGTACCACTCTTCCTACACAGAGTTCCCCATCGGTAGTTCTAAGTAGCACTAAGGGGAATGGTATCTCTCGGAAGTTTGGTGGGTTGGGTGCACAATATGTTGTAGGGGCAACAAATATCTCTAGTTATACGATGCCTCCAAACGACAGACCTGCAGCGGTTGTGGGAGGTCGAATCATTACAGAAAGGGGGACAGTGAAACGTGCAACAAAGGTGTGGAAGCCGAAGAAAACAAATAGGAGGATGGTTATGGGGGTCGATGTTGGCTTTGAGGACTCCTGCAATATTTCTATGTGTGCGCTCATGGGGAGGTATGTCTACCCATTTGGTTGCTTGGATGGCGAAAACCTGGTAACCAGTCCTAGGATATTCATCGGAGGTGTGGTACTTGCCTAGAGGTTGGCTGGGGTTCGTCTTCAAAACCCCTGAGGACACATAACTCATTCATGGATAGTTTTGGGGCTATGAGGGAGGGAGATTAATGCTCAAAAGGTGGCGCATCCACTTTGATCCTAACCTTGAGTATTTTAGTTTTCGCCATCTCTGGGTGCTCCTTCTAGGGATCCCTTTGTAGTTGTGGAACTCTAGGGCTCTTGAGTAGATTAGCAATGTGTTGGGATGCTTCATTAGAGTATACGAAGAAGACCTTCAGTCTACTGATAAACGCATGGCCATAGTACTTGTTGAGGTGGATATTCACGCAGGGTTGCATGAATCCTTGGAGATTGACTAGTGAGGACATCTCTTTGTTCAACGCCTGGACTACCTAGGGGTACCTTTTAGATGCTCCCTTTACAGAAGTACCAGACATCTTCGCAAAGATTGTCACTCTGCTCAGGGGCCGCCGAACCTTGAGGAGGAATGGGATGAACTGTCCAAGGAACATTACATGGATTTGGAGGAACTACAGGACGTGAGGGATTATGCTGCTCTGAGTGAGGAGGAGGATGTTGGGAGCTCGTCTGCCACCTTTATTGGTAAGCTCAATTCCCTATGTCCATCTCTTTATTTTTCTCTGACTTCCTGGGAGAGGGACCAACTGGATAGCTCTCACTCGTCGGACTGGTTACCACAGTAGAGTCCACACTTGCGACAGCACCCTATTTCTATCGTTATGTTTCCAACCCGGTATGTGGCTTTTGTGGAACCCTTTTCCAAGCCTACATACTTTTCTAAGCCTTTGTCAGCTTGCCCCCCGACTAAAACCTTTGTGGATGCTTGTTGTCCGGGACAGTGGTCACCAGGGGAACAATTGGTTAGCTCTCACTCATCCATCCGGTTACCACTATCGAGTCAACACTTAGGGAAACACCATGTTCCTACCGTTCCATTACCACCTTGGTCAGTGGCTTTTTTGAAACCCATATCCAAGCCTGTAAACAACTCTAAGCCTTTATCGGCTTGTCCCCCGACTAAAACTTTTGTAGATGATTGATGTCCAAGACAACGGTCTTCGGGGGACATAGCCAGTGACCCGGTCTTGGATAACATTATTAAAACTCTGAAGTCTCCTGTTAGGGAGATTATTGATCTTATTCCACTTCAAACGTACCTGGGTAATGAGGCTCTTAAGGTTTCTGAGACTAGGGGTGCTCTTGGGGCTTCTTCTAGTACTAGTGATCCCATCGAGGTGGATTTAGCATGGTCTCGTGGCCTCGGGATGAAGATTTCCCCAATAAAAACCAAGAGCACCTGCAAGAAGCTAGGAACCAACCTATCGTTTTCGACACAACTTCTGGATTCATCTTTATAACAGAGGGCGCTCAAAGGAATGAAATCCCTTGCACGGGAAAAATCATGATCCTCCTCTCCTTGAACATTAGAGGTAAAAACCAAGAGAGCCTGCAAGAAGCTAGGAACCAACCCGTCGTTTTCAACACAACTTCTGGATTCATCTTTAGAACAGAGGGTGCTTAGAGGCATGAAAACCCTTGCATGGGAAAAATCATGATCCTCCTCTCCTTTTTCATGATCCTCTCCTGAAAAAGGTCTCCTTGAGAAGACTTTTATCCAAAATTTCGCCCGACATTATCTTCTTACAAGAGACTTTAGTTTCTCAGGAAAAGGCTCGTTCTTTTGTGATTTCTTTAAGACCATATTGGCAGTTTTTTGTTGTCAATGCTTTTGGAAGGTCAGGCGGACTACTAGTGGCTTAGGATCCAAAGGTTTTTATTTTAACATCGTTCTTAAGTTGTGTTGGTATCTTGTCGACAGGGCTCTGTGTTTTCGATCATGGAAGGATCAATTTTCTAAATTTTTACGAACCATGTCTCGAGTGCAAGTGTTTTTGGGAAAAGGTGGATGACATGGGTCTTCTGGCGATAGAAGATTTGGTCATCGTCAGGGATTTAAATCTCACTACTTATGCAGCCAAAGTTTGGGGAGTGAGAGCCTCACTTGACCCGCTGGCACCTTTCTTCAAAGATTTGTTCATTAGAAACCACCTGATAGACATTATGCCAGCGGAGGTAACTCCTCCATGGAGAAATGGTAGATCTGGTGTGGAGGACTTTTCAAAAAGACTTGATAGAATTTTAGTTTCTGAGGACCTTCTTACGACCATTGATCGCTTCAGGTCTTGGGTGGAATTCCCCTACATATCTGATCATGCTCTCGTTTTATTACAATTGGGCAAGGGTTTTCCTATTATTGCACCCCTATTTAAATATAATCACGATTGGTTGTGTGATGACAATTTTATTTCTTTGGTGAAAGAGGTATGGGATTTGTTACAGGACAAAAGGGATGAGGGGCACAAGTTCGTTTAGTATGGAAACTAAAAACTCTTAAATCACATGTAAATAATTGGTCTAAAGAAAGGAGAGTACAAGAAAAGTTTTCTCTGGAAACAATTGAAGACAATCTGGCTTCACTACTCATTCAGAAGGCACAAAGTGTGGATACTCGAGAGTTATAATCCCACATTAAACCTCTGGAAGTGGAACATAAAAAGATGTTAATTGCTAATGAGGAGTGTTGGCGACTAAAAATCCGAGTTATCTGGATCAAAAGTGGGGATAACAACACTAAGTTTTTTCATCATTTTTCTAGCTATAGAAGAAAAAAGTGACACGTCTCAGAAATAAAGGATGAACATGGTGGTGTACACACAGGGCAAGCGAATATAAAGGAATCTGTTCAAGGTTTTTTCAAATCCTTTTTTCAGTACTCGGGGGAAACTTCTTTTATTGATCATATAGAGTTAGTTAGACTCTTTCACAGAATCATTAAGGAGAATGAGGTGGAAACCCTCGAGAGACCTGTTACCTCAGTGGAAGTACTTGAAGTTTTGAAAGGTTTTACCAAGGACAAAATCCCAGGGCTTGACGGATGGACAGTGGAGTTCTTTCTTTTCTTCTTTGATGTGGTTGGGTAGAATCTTCTTGATGTCGTGGAGGAATCTAGAGCTACTGGAGCAGTCAATAAGGCGTTAAATTTGATCTTCATAGTGCTTATCCCAAAAGTAAATTGTCCATCAACCTTTGGTGATTTTCGGTCGATTTCCCTATGCAACTTGCGTTATAAGATTATCTCAAAACTTTTAGCCAGGAGGATTCGACCTATTCTATCTCGGGCTCTGTCTGAGGAACTATTAGGTTTCCTCAAAGGGAGGCAGATCCTTGATGTTATTGGTACATCTCAAGAATGCCTACACAACATCAAGCTGAAAAAGTTACAAGCTATCATTCTTAAACTTGACTTAAAGAAGGCATATGATTATGTTAATTGGGATTTCCCACAACTTATTCTCATCCAAAGTGGTTTCAGCTTGGCCACTACTAATTGGATCTTGGGATGCATCTCTTTAGTGACTTTTTCTATTTCGATCAATGGTGAATCGACAAATTTCTTCCAGGGAGGAAGAGGGCTAAGACAGGGTTTCACGATGTCGCCTTTACTTTTCATTCTTGTAATGGAAGGCTTGATCTTATCTTTCAAAAAATCCCTTTCCGAAGGCAAGTTGACAGGTATAAAGGTTTCAAGACTCATAAAGATTCTACATCTGCTTTTTGTAGATGATATAATCATTATGTCCACAACATCCTTGGTGGAATGGCATGAGATTCATAGAATCCTGGGGGTATTTTGTAGAGCGTCAGGGCTTGTGATAAATACCCAAAAGTTGACCTGCCTCCATTTCAGTTTAGCGGAAGACACACTGGAGCTCTTTAAGTCTACCTTTCAGTATAGCTTTATATCCCTCGTGAAAGGTTTCAAGTACTTGGGATATCTTTTAAAAATGAATAGCTATAAAGCGAATGATTGGTACTGGTTCACTAAAAAGTTTGAAAAGACAATCAACCATTGGTGTAATCAGTGGATCACCATCGGAGGTCGGTTTGTACTCATTAAGGTTGTCTTGGAAGGCCATCCAGTCTATTGACTAGCTTTAGCACATATTATTGTCTCGGTCCTCGATAGGATGTGCCAACTTATCTTCTCTTTCTTGTGGACTGGGGGGAAACAAAAGCATAGCTATCATCTTTGCAGATGGGATTTTTTAGCACATCCAAAAAAATATGGGGGCTGGGGGTTGAGAAACCTCTTCAATTTTTATCGTGCTCTGCTAAACAACACCTTGTGGAGATATTTGATGAATGGAAACATTTGGCGTCAAGTTATCAAAGATAAACACTTACCCTATGGTTCGGTTACTAGATTGTTGTGATCGACACAGTGTATGGTTCCACAAGGTTCACAAACCTAGAGAACTCTTCAGAAATCTATCTCGCTGCTACTTCATTGGATCGCTTGGAATCCGGGATCGGGACATTCCATTATTATTGGAAAAGACCGGATTCTTGGATTGGGCAACAAAGATTTTTTATCAGCTCATCTGTTATAGGCACTAAGTCAAAACAGTGTACACTATCTCTATCAAGCCGCCAGAGATTTGCACCTTGGCACTATATGTTCTACATGGTATGACAATGATTATCTAAACCTATCGGGTGTCTTGGCATCTGAATGGGAAGGGTAGAGGAGGGCCTTGATCGAGTCAGGGGTGCAATTGCGGAATAGGCCGGATGTGTTGATCTGGACAGGTGGAGATTCCTCGGGGAAGATATCAACAAAGAACATATATAATGCCTTAATGACTTTGCAATGGTCGGTCAGAATTGGTGGGTGGTGAAAGCAGGTGTTGACTTGGCAATACCCTCTAAAACTAAATCTTTTTTTCTGGTTATTGGCATAATCTAGAGCCCTTACATGGGATAATCTACAACATAGAGGACATGTGGGACATGGCATATGTCAACTGTGCAGGATTTTGGGTGAGTCGGTAGAATCACCTTTTTGTACACTGTTCTTTCACCTCTCAGGTTTCAGAAGTATTAAATGTGACACACCCTTCCTCTTACAGGTGGCGCGGGTCCTCCTTTCTGGACTGTATGAATTGTCGGTATGCTCAAAACTACTCGGCCCCAACACTACCAGTTTACATCTGCTGGTACATATGGCTAGAAAGGAACTTAGTTGTTTTCGAATCCCGTATTTTGTCATATCAAAAGGTGATTCACTTAGCTCTCACTGCACTGGAATCCAATAAGAAACATATATTTGTTCCTGCTCCGAGAGTTCATAAAGAAGTGTTGACATCACAAAAGATCACAGGATGGTTTGATGGGGCTTCACAATAGATCAGTATATACAATGGAGTGGGTGGAGTAATTAAGATAAAGGAACATACCTTTTACAAATGGATGATAAACTGTGGAGTTGGATCTAGCACTAGAGCTGAACTTATGGGGGTATGGGCGTTATTAACTTTAGCCTCTCAAATATTAATTTATGAGATCCACATCCTTAGAGATTCTAGAATCGTCATTGATTGGCTAAAATAAAAAGGATCGCTACAAGTGGTCACCTTGGAGAGATGGAAAGAAAGAATTGCATACCTCATTAAATAGTTCAGGGACATCTCTTTCGGCCATGTTTACAGGGGAGACAATCAAGAGGCAGATTACCTTTCAAAGAAAGTGCTTATGAAGCATCCAGGATCCATAGCTTACTACTTATGTGAAGAGGGGAATGAGGGCCCAACTATGCACTTAAGTTTATATTAAGCCTAGAGCGCTTTCGCCCCATTGTGTAATGGCGGTGTAGTTTTTTTATGATTTTTTGTAATATGGGGACCCCCATGGCATAGTTGGATAGTATGTGTGGGTTTAGATATTAGGGAGTAAGATATTGTTTATCTTTTTTGAATCTTCATATGGTTGTAATGTCCCCACTTTGGGACATCATCACATCGCAGAGGTTTATGATGACCAGAGTAGCCAGATGGATGTTATAGCGAGTACAGGGATTATTGAGAGGAATTTTGGGGTCTAGATTGCATCACTCATCTTATTTCATCATTATGATCCATTCCTCATAGGTTGGATTTGGGTTCGTTGCATTCCGACGATTTCCATCATTTTGAGTATTTTGAGCTATAAGTTAATTAAATTCACTGAAGAGGTCATTTTGGGCACATTACTTGGAGGAACCTCTTAGTGTAATATCTCATTGGAATCGGGAGAAGAAACACTACAAGATGGGATACTATGAAGTGACTTTCAGTGGCCAGGGAAGCCACAAGGAGAGATAAGGTGTTTTTCAGAGGTAAAAAGGTTAATTAATTAATTAAAGTGATTTAATTAATTAATTAAATATTAATAAAATGAAAGTCACTTTGGAGGGACAAGGTAAGGAAGAAGTATAAAGGAAAGTCAAGGGCATCTATTCATTCATTCATGTATGTCTATCATTTTGATATCTGGCTTCTAGCTAGAGGGCCCATCTCTTGGGGGTTTTGAGGATTTTGACTTAACAAACCCTAGAGAACGATTCGGTGGTGAAATATTCCACCTAGCTTGTCCCAAGCTTGGTCTCGGAGATGCAATACTCTCCCACACCAATCTAATTCCATATCTACTCGGTGCACGAGGGTTCTACACCAGCCACAGACACAGGAAGAGAAGGAGGGCGCACCATTGGGGGTTTCTAGCAAGGGGGGCGCACCATTTATTGAAGGAAGGTTCGTTGCAAGAGTTTGAGGGATCCCTTGGAGATTTGAGCACTTGGGTTTTACTTGCAAGGCATTGGCCATGATTTCTAGTGCCTCTTGAGAGAGTTTTATGGTGCATATTATTTCCTAGAGCATTGGGACGAATTGGAGAGAAGGAGGACATTTTGGAGATTCAGATCTATTCATTTGGAGGGGTTATACTTCAGATCTGAACCTAAGACTTCACATAGTGACTTGTAGTGTCCCGATCTATCTTTCTAGCAAGTTTTAGGGCATTTGGAGGCCTCCTTCATCAGAGCCGAAATTATAGGGTTTGACAATTTTAGGAGGGTGCAGCTCCATTGGAGGATTCAACATTTGGAGGAGTTTCCCTTGGTATTTTGGTTTGAGATTTCAGGAGGGGATTCTACTCATCTCAATCTACAGTTCGGAATCTTCAGCATAGCATTTGGAGGTCTCCTTCATCAGGGACGAAATTATAAGGTTTGACAGTTTTAGGAGGGCGCGACTCCATTGGAGGATTCAACATTTGGAGGAGTTTCCCTTGGTATTTTGGTTTGAGATTTCAGGAGGGGATTCTACTCATCCCGATCTACAGTTTGGCATCTTCAGCGTAGCATTTGGAGGTCTTTGACAGTAGGGCCGAATTATTGAGGGTCTTCAGGGTTTCAACAGGGTGTGGCATCTTCCAACTTGGGTGGTTAGCATTTCTTACGGCCCAGATCTACTCTTGCATTGGTCTTCAGCGAGTATTCGGCCTTCGGAGGCTTATAGTATCTTCTATTAGAGCATTTTGTAGCAGCTTCTATCTTCTTTATTGGAGCCATCTATTGAGCATTCCAGATCGGCCTTCTCATTGTAGCAGGTTCTTCTATTTATGAATAAAAGCATATTTGAGATGTTTTGGCTTGTCTATCATATTGAATATGGTTGAGGTATGTTCCATGATTGCATCTTCTTGTTTATTGCTGCAACACATTGTTATGAACATAAATATACATATATCATAGATATTCATAACATAATAATTAATAAATAATAATTATTAATAATGAAAGGTCATGTCTCAAAGGACATGACTATTGGTAAAGGGCACCCCTGCGTGGGTATATAATCAAGCCCTCCTTCTCAATTGTAATCATCTTATATTTTATCAATTATTTATATTTTACATATTACTCTACAATTTCTTACCAGGTTTTATATTACATTGGTATTAGAGCTGATCGGTCCTCCCCCCCCCCCCC
>ML784093.1:492211-518354 GCA_009831015.1 Picea engelmannii | reverse complement strand
CACACATCCTTCCACACACTCCCCATAGCCTCCCGAAATCCTGTCCCTGTAATCCCCCTTCCGTAGCCCTCCCAAAATACTGTCCCTGTAATCCTCGTCCAACTCTCCCCTCCCGCAACCCTCTCCTCATCCCAACCCCACTAAATTCCCCACTAAATTTTTACTTCTCTGTTAATTGACTTGTCAAGGCGAATTCTTTAATATATGTATCTTCCTTTTTATATACTCACCTTTAGAAACATTGACTTATGAAATTGTTATACGGATACTAGGTATAGGTGTCTTCTTATGCCAACCCAAATATACCTCTACTTGGGACTTGAACAACCCTCATAAGAGTTGTCGAGATGAAACTTGGATAAACGTTGATAATTTAAACGTAGTTATCTTTTTTTTTAACTTAACTATTTATCAACGAGAAGGTGCGTCGTATGGTTTTAATACTTTTTAATTTTTTTTCCTCTACCCTTGCCTTCTAAGATAGGGCGGTGATGGCACGACTTCTTTTGATATTTTTACGGCAACATTTGTGAGTAGACAACTCCAAAGCCAAATATTTATCACCAGAATGTGATGGCGGCCCGAGACACTAGAATGGTGAGGTTATACAAATTTTGGAGCTCCCGCGCTTTCGAAATTATGAACCAGGTAGTCGGGTTGGTAAATATTGCTTCAACCATTCAAATTATTTCAGCACTTGATAACAGACCTATATCCTTCGAATTTCTTTACCACAGAAACTGCGGGGCAAGTGCGGGGGTCTGAGCGTGGATCGCGGAGTGGAGAGGACGTGGATTGGGCGGTGTCCTGGGTGGGCATGTGGGAATGGAGGCAGTGGAAGTGGAGGGATGGAGGGGACGTGTGTAAGGGTCAGGGGGTTACGTGGGTCGGAGAGGGGGGACAGGGGAACAAGGGAACGGGGGGAAGGGGAGGGCTGTGGAAGAGGAAGGGAGGGAGTGGAAAGGGGTTACGGGTAGGGAACGAAGAAGGGGAACAGAGAAAAAGGGTGGGTTACGGGAATGGGGAGGGTTCACGGGACTGGTGTCTGCGGAAGTGGGAGACGAGTAGTGATTTTTTTTTATTTTTTATTTTTCAAATAATTAAACGATTTATTATTATTATTATTATTATTTTTTGGAAATATATGAATATTTAATAGAATTTCTATAGTGCAGAATTTTTTTTGTTTTTGTTTTTGTTTTTGTTTTTTTAAGGTAATTATTTTTCTATGAATGATTTTTTTTTATTTTTTTTTTTTCCTGATGGCCAAAGGCCTGATTGGTGGTCAAAGACCAATTTTCTCAGAGAAACTCTGAAACGATGGGGTTGGCTAAAACCGGATCAGACAAGGTCTGATAAAGAACTAGCCAAAGGCTGGGATCAGAAAAACAAAGCTCTGATACCAAATGAGACAAACAAAGTTACGATCTCGCATAATCAAATAATATCTCATCAAATGGAAAAACCTTCCAGAGGAAGATGCAGCATGGGAGTCAGAACATTTTCGTCAGTTACACCCGTCATTATCAATGCTTTGAGGACAAAGCATTCTTAAGAGGAAGGCAATGTTATGAACATAAATACATATAAATAGATGTTCATAACATAATAATTAATTAGAAAATAGTTAGTAATAGTAATTATTAATAATGAAAGAACATGTTCTCCAAAAGACATGTCCAGTGGTGAAAGGGCACCCCTGTGTGGGTATATAATCAAGCCCTCCTTCTCAATTGTAATCATCTTATATTTTATCAATTATTTATATTTTACATATTACTCTACAATTGCTTACCAGGTTTTATATTACACACATATATAAATCTTCAACTAAAACCCTAAGGCCAAAATCAAGAGGCCATCCTACAAGTGAACACATCTAAACAAGTAGATCAACAAAGTGTTTGACGGAGTGCCACAACCAAAAAAGTTTTAAAAGACACCCAAAATCGTGAGGTTCCTAGCATAATGGCTTGGGAACATTACAATGGCAGCAATGATTACCCTTCATTTGGCGTAAAAGACTTGTTATGTACACTTTTATATCTTTATTGGATATAAAGAGAAATTTTATGTGGAAAAAAAAAAGAGAAATAATTTACTTTAAGATTTTTGAGGGGAGGATTAATAATAGGTGGTGAATATGGGGATGAACCCAACATATTTGTTGTTTTACTTTCACCTTACAAATTTACAAGATAATGAAATGAGATCTAAGTATTGTTATTGATTATATGAATGATTATTAATGTAATTGATATTTAATGTTGTTATCACACCAATTTCATCCACCTATGCCACTTAAGTGATTTTATCCAAAAACAATCCAAATCAACATTAAGGACACTTAATACTCTCAAAATAATGGATTATAGATCAATTGCATACCACAAACTCAAGTCAAAATTCAGGTTGACCATTGGAAAGGTTCGAGTGAAATTCCCCTTATTAGTCAGGCAACCCATGTGGGAAACCCCTTAATACCCATGAGATTTCTATAGTGGCATGACATGAGCAATTTCATAGCCCATAATTATCAAAGGTTAGCTCAAGATTTGGGTGGATGAATGCAGGACCATACTAATCGACCTTCTTGATTCAATAAGAGAGTATATGGCCATCTCTTTGTTCAATTCAATCACATTGGTGCCCGTACTTGAATCTTGTGCAATCACATTGGAACATGCTCACCTTCAAGCCCAGTTTTGGCCTATAAATACAAGCTTCTTCCATGCATTAAAAGAGATTTATTCAAGCTAAGGTTATGCTACCAAGTTGTTATCAAAGGTTGAGAAGCTCATAAGCCTCCACTCACGTTTCTTGTTTTTCCCTAGCCTCAAGCTACCTAAATTTCTCTTCAAATTGTTGATTGCATAAGGAGAACTAATGTCAAATTGTTGCTTCAATAGAGATAGCTCATTGGAATATACAAAGGACCCTCCCATGGAGAAGGATTAGAGACCACATCTATAAACTACTCCTCATGTGATATTAGTTAGTGTTTTTTCCTTTCCATTGGCTTAATGAAGAAATGTTTTTATTTCCCCGATTATGTTGTTTGGATAATTTAAATTCATGTTTTGAATAAGTTCTTCGTTAATATCCTTGTATGGAGATAAACATTAATAGCTTGGCTTTATTTTTCACTCACACGTGTTTTCCTCAACTTATAACAACTAATTGAGAGTGTTTTTTGGTAGACACATACAAAAAGCGACATGACAAAATGAAAACCATATTAGGGATATGATCCATTAACTTGTTCTAGGTTGTTCCTAGGGAAACTTTTCACTCTATGTTAGTTTATCGATTATCATAGGCTACCACCTTGACCCCAACACACAACTATGAGGTCAATATTTTCAAATTTTGAATTTTCTTCAATTCATGGGAAAACATCTAAAAACTGAAGATGTTTTCCCTATTTCTACATAATGGCACAACATTATCTTAAAATCTAGTGCAAGTTTTTCATGCAAGTACGTAGTATCTCTACGATGCGATCACATTGTTGTGTTTTCTAGAGCCCACACAACACCTATTAAATACTTTTTTTTAGTCTTTTGCTTTTCTAAAATGTAGTTTTAGCATGTTATTTTTTTCCATGGTGTATTGACTACTTTATCAATGACGTCTCTCATTAAATTTTTCAAAGTTAATTAATATCCATTAATAAAGAATGGAATTACTCATTTAAATTATTTGTCGCTTTATATTCCTTATTTTCAACGTTTTACCTTTCAACAATATCAATTTCCATTTATCACATCATGTGTGCACATAATCACACATAATGAGGGAAAAAAAGACTCCTCCATATGGGATTATGATATTCACCTAGTGATCATAAGAGATCTTTACAAATAAAAAATGGTTGGGAGATTGAAATACCTCCTTTGGCACTCCTTAAGGACAATTGGCTTGGTTCATACCACCAAGTCAAGATTTTTAAAATCAACTAATTAAGTTAACCAATTAAATTCTCTCATGAAGACCAAAAAAACAATTATAGTATAGGTTGGGGCCATGGATTTAGCTATTTAAACAATACTCCATGGTCATTTCTCATTAAAACGTAGACGTTGTCCTAAGGAGCTTGAATTTCTTTCTAGTGGGCATGTTTTACCAGTACAAGGGATACAACATCCTTTTCGCATCAATGTTGAGATTGGATAGATGGATTTAAATGAATTTTCCCACTTGTTCAAATTCATGTGTTACTTAGTCGATGAGGCTAGTAACCCCTTGTCCATGAATTGTTAAGAGGCATCCTAATGATCAATCCTAGGTTTATCACCAAGTGGATTTCATAGGATTGTGAAGGCACCTAAGACAATAGTGGTTACCCCTTTTGATTTCACCAACTTGGGCATGTCACTTTAACTATTCATTCATACCTTCACTTCCCTTAGTCAAATACATCATTATTGTTTGATACATATGGAAAGCCCTTTTTGAGCCATTATGAATTATTTGAATTAACGAAAGTGAAGGTATGAATTATTATGAATTATTTGTTCAAATTATTATGAATTTTTTTAGCCTTGTTAGAGTCTAAAGAGTGTGATGTACCCTTTTATCACCATGCAAACTTGTTAACAAAACCACTTTGAACACCACTGGAAATACACTTGGAAACCACATTATGCATCACTTGAGCACATATACATGTTTTCACACTCATTCACCTTTGGAAAAAAATTCATATAAAGCCACCTTTTTTAAAACACTTAGTTGGTTGCACTTAGACCTAGAAATTTGAGACTGGCATCGCTACTATGAGCTCTTCCCTCCCTACGTGCTCACTTTGGATCTATGGTCTTCCACCACCACCTATGTCACAAAATAAGAGCACCACCACTTGGCTCACACAAACACTTCAATAACCTTTTTGGGATTGGGAGGATTTTGATGACCACCACCCCAATTGCATCCTCCCTCACCACTGTAATGTTCCCAACCCAATATGCTAGGAACATTGTGTTTTTCATTGATTTTTATGTGTTTTTTGATTGAGGTGTTTCGTCAAACACTTTGCATATTTATGTCTCCTGAGTTGTGCTAGGGTTTATAATTAGGGTTTAATGTGTGTTTGCAGCCAATAATCAAAGAAGATATAGCAATGGAATGTACTCAACGAGATGCAAGATCAACAACACAAGAAATAGTCGTAAATACCTCAGATCTGATTTATTAATAATAGATCTTTGACCTCGTACAAAATGGTGCAGATCTGGAATACATATAAGGGAATAGAATGTTGGGTTGATAAAGCCTCCAAGATACAAGATAGAAGAAGATCCAGGCTTCCAAAAGCCTCTCCAAACTATAGACCAAAAACCCAGATGAACCAACTCACAACCCAGTCGAAATGTGATGATCTTCCTAGCACAATGCGCCCCTCACTTGTTGAAGCAAACCAAGAATTCGACCTCTCTGAAAATGGCCACCAAATCCTTTGAGAAAGATGCCAAACTATAGATCGGGCCAAGTGAATCCCCCTAGCAAAGTCTGAGGCTAAATGAGGAAGAACTGACCCACCAAAAGGTTGATTCCTCAATCTACGGTGCACCCTCCTCCTCTCCAGCTCGTGCCAAGCTCCAATAAATAATATGACAGAGTAAAACCCTCCAAAATAGGCTAAATAAGGCGCCCTAGGCCATACAAAGAATACCCAGAAGCCCATTTTCCCAGATTCCTTCTCCTCTTTCCAGATCGAGCTGCTCTCCTCAAGGTGGTGTGACCTCCTACTGAAAACCCCTTGTAATTGTGCCTTGTCTCTCTCTAAACCTGTAGTTGTTGAAGAATCCACCTGTGGCTAAGATATACTGATGTAGGATGGTAAGGGAGGAATCTTTCACCTCCATGACCAAGCTTGGATCAGGTTGGGTGAGATCTTTCACCATCGAGCTGATCTCTAGGGTTTGTTCAATCAAAACCCTCAAAACCCCCAAGTGCATGGGCTCACTAGCAAGAAGCCAGACATCAAAATGATAAACAACATAATGAGATAATAGAGGCCCCTATCTCTCTTTTATCCTCCCTATTCACATTATCTCTCCAAGTGACTTTTACTTTATTTTATTATTAATTAATTAACCATTTTACCTCTAAAAAGTGATTTATCCCTCCTTATGGCTTCTCTGGCCACTGAGAGTCACTTCTCGTCATCCTATCTTGTAGTGTTATTCCTCCCAATTCCGATGAGATATTACACTAAGAGGTTCCTCCAAGTATTATTCCCAATATGACCTCCTTAGTAAATTTAATTAACATATAGCCCATAATAACTCAAAATTACGGAAATCGTCGGAATGCCACGGAACCAAAGCCAAGTTGTGCGGAATGGATCATGATGATGAAATAATACAAGCGATGCAAGTCGGGCTCAATAAAACCCCTCAATATCTCTTGTACTCGCTATCACCCCTATCTGGCTACTATGGTCATCATAACACTCTGTAATATAATGATGTCCCAAAGTGGGGACATTATAGTCCTCCCTGCTAGAATATTGTTTGTCCTAAAGAAATAACTGAATCAATCCACATATAATATCGGGGTCCCATGTCCACCTAAGGGACACAAAGTAGGCTCCATACAAAGATGAACTATCACGCACTCTACCCCCTGGATCCCATATCAAAACGTGAACTCTAATACCCTGTGATCATAATCCTATAACATATCAACACCATGAGTCTCCCGCAAATGACACATGGCCTTAACCCAGAATGAGTTTATCCTCCAAGTCCATACCAAGGCCAACACAGTCTCCACCAACTGAACATGTTGTTGCCATAGTGAGGTACTACAAGACCTCAATTAATCACCCTCAAGTGACATGCTCCCCTTAATACTGAAGCTCAATGGAAAGTCAAAGTGACTTTCCTCTGCAAGGATCCACTCTCCTCCATGTAAGTTTTAAACCTGGGAAGTAAATAAATGCATATAGATTCTTAAGAAAAACAGAAATTAATCAATGGCTCATTCACATAGTACACAAAGATTTATACTGGAAACCCTCAACCAGGAAAACCTTTCTTATATTCATTATATCGAATTTCACCATTCACCATACAATATATATACAATGTTTTTAGGTATTTTGTAGATACCAAAAACCTAATCCCTTAATCCAAGATTAATTTAGAGGGATCGTCAGACGCAGTTGTCGAACCTGATGCGCCCACACACACACATGAAAAGAATATAACATATACCCAACACTCCATCAGTAAATGAAATGCTCATCCCTGCAATCTCGAGGGCCCATGCTAGTCTCTGCCCAAGATCACCATGTTGACGTTGCACTACTATGATCATGATTATCTGCTCACAGTATACATATTGGATCCCCCACTCATGGGTCCTCATGCTGAAATATCTGTGAAAATTGGACTTGTTGTCAAGAAGTTGAACATGTAAAGGTATCTATGTGGAAACAACATCTGCCCAACTATCTCCATACTCGCTCGTGCGTATCAATAGTGAGAACCTATCTTGCCTCATAGGAAAAACCCCTGCAAGCCCTCTCAAAACCATCCAAGAGTGAAATATGTTGCTCTCTGATGCAACCTGGGCCATCATAAGGTGAAACAACCTACTAACCAAATGGACTCCTAGATCCCATGGCAAATTTGGAAGTTCCTCACTTCCAATTCCCTTTAATTTCTCATGTGTCATACTGATAACTGTTGGAAGCCCTCCATGCTCATCCCCATGAGAATTTGAATCGATGTCGCTCTCTAAGATATATGTTGTCCCGTGGCCTAGGATGCTCACCATCACACCCAATATCTCAATTGTTTGTCTCTGATGATCCACCCCTATCCTATTGTATCCAATAAAAGCACTTATGTCGAGTGGTCCCGACCGATCAACTCTCCATGTCCCCTGCCACTGTCTATCTTCCCATATGCTATTTTCAATGATGAAAGTGTTGGGAATAGCTAACAGAAACATTTGTAATTGATTGTAGGACTAGAAGTATCATATTCTTTGGTCAATCCCAAGGATTCAACCAAAATCTCATCCTCTGGTACCCATGGTAAATACTTGCCTGTAGTCATCATTGAACCCCAATCATCAGGTACAACCAGGGGTAACTCCACAAAATGTTGGTCAATCACTCTCCAACCATCATCACCCCTATAGTTGTTGCTACTATGAAGGTGATCTCTTAGAACTATGTGTTGTTGCAAAGGAGAGGAATCTACATGCTCCACTAACTGTGTCTCCTCTCTGCGATCCAATACATCCCTCTGAATCCCATTGTACATCTCTCTCATCATCATATGTCCAAGATGTATTGCCAGATTCTCCTCTGTGTGGATATCAACCAATCCTGGAGCATAAATGAAAGTGTCCTCGTAATTGCCCCTCGCTCTGGAATCCTCCTGTGTATGTGTATGATCGATTGTCTCAGAACTACCCATGAACGGTGGCCCCTGTGACACCCGAACATCCTCCAGCAATGTAACTGAGGAACATATCTGACTCTCTGTCGAGATATATATGGTGTATCTCTGACCATTCTCCTCAAGGAGCTCCTCTTGAAGGGTTGTCTGTGTCCATCGATGCCCTCAAACAATAATCTCCCACCAATGCATGTGTGTCATCAATGTGTCTAGTGGCTGACATGATCATGTCCTCACTGACTCTTAACTGTCCTGCCAAGTATTGTGACTCCTTATCATAGTCCCGTTGAGGTGCTACCTCATGCCCCTCACTGCTAGTGTCAACCATGGAATCCCCAACAACACTCTCCACAAAAGATAAGGAACTAAACTACCCATTATCCATTGTGCTACTAGGTCCTCCTGTATGCCACTGCACACTATCACCAATTTCTACCCCCATCTGAATCACATTGTATCATGTATGGGAAGTTGTATCTTCTTGTGTGTTATCACTCCAGGAAACTCTCCTAGGCTGTATCTCAGATATGCCTGGTAACTTAACATTTTTGTAATTATTTTCTCAATAATGGGTGTGGGTTTGGATCAAGATGAATATCTAAATCACTGGATTGTATCTTCAAGACAGTCTAGCTATATCCATGCAGTACAAGGCCTTCAAGAGCTATTATCAAATAGGTTTGTAGATTAAATCAATAAGAAAACCAATCAATTAACCAGAACATACATAACAATATATATGATGGGTCAACAAACTATAAAAGGATGCTTATGATTCTTGCTTAACAATCAAAGGTAAGATGATAGTTACCATGGGACCTTTAAACATAGAAAAAGAAATGATTTCAACTCATAGGCATAGAAAAAGATAAAGAGAGTTTGATAATAACAATGAAAGAATCTTACAGGCTTAATATATTAAAGAAAGTGTCTTTATCACAATAACAATGGATTACAGAACTCAAAATCGAACCCTTTGTTCATCAAATGTTCTGGGCTTTATAGCCTTTACAAATAGTTTCAAAATCCTAGAATACTGGATCGAATTTTGCCTAAAATAGAGAATCGATAACTGGCCCAAGAAAATAGGCAAAGATCCTATAAACTAGGTCAATTCATATCCTTGAATGATCTTTATGTCCTTCGGATTCTTTAACAGGTGTAGTGAGCCTTCTGAGGCTACTGGATTGTATATGATATGAGAAGAGTCGAAAATGACACCTGCTGACAGTCAAACAACTTTATATCCCTGAAAATAACTAACTGATTTTGACCTTTCTGTCTTGTAGAGCATCTCCAAAATCAAAACAAACTCTTGAGAAGGATGTCATTAATTATTGTCCATCGGTTGGAACCATTCTTGAGGCTTTTGGACAAGGAAAACTTGGATATGTGCAAAACTATTAACTTTCTGCCTTATCAGTACTTTCGGTAGCTAGAGTAGACAGAATTTCGGACCAATTAGATATTGAAAGCTCTGTTTCTGGTGGCTAATGAACAATCAAAATGTTTTCCTAAGCCACTGAAAGATCTGTTTCAGTGAAATTATCAAAATTTCAAAAATACCTTTTGTCTTCGCTCAAAAACGCCTTAGGGATGATCTTTTAAGGCTTCTGCATCTTGCTCAAAGACTGTAGGATTATTGGTTGCCTTTGGTTCATTGCACTGAACTGCCACCTCTGCTAGGGTTTCAAGAGTAGCATGTGTTTGAGCTTGGTGTTTTGAAGACATAGCTTGCTTCCTTAAAGCCCTGACCTTTTTCTTCAAACCCTGAGCTACTCTCCATAAGTTGTTGTAATCTTTTACAATCTTGTCCTTCTTTTTCTTTTCCTTCATTCTTTCATGAGCTAATATTTCCAAGGATGAGTTTCTTTCTGCAAAGTTTTTCAGTATAGGTTCATATCTGGTTTTAATTACCCTTTCTAGCACTTCTTGTTCAACTAACTTCTTCTTAAGCTTCTTGATTTTCTTTGATTTACTCTGCTTCACTCTTTTGCTAGATGAGGCATCTACAATTTGTGGTTCTTGTTCTTCTTGAGGTGTAGGTGATGGAAGGTCTTCATAACTTGCTATGAATATATCTACAAAAACGGAATTTTCACACCCTGTGGTAACTGAATCCCCATGCCTTGTTTCAATCTGGTGCTCTTCATCCTCTGAGTCTGTGTAAGGAAGATTAATAATGCTTTTGTTCACTGGGGATTCTTTGGCCTTATCTGTTTCACTGCTGAAGTTCAATTTCTTCTTAGTTTTATTAAGCTTAGAGGAAGGAGAGGGTTGATTAACTGGAACTGGAGAGATAACTCTCCTCCTCCTCTTTCCACTTCTGGGAGTAGAAGATTTCTTGGAATGAGGACTCTTTTTACCCTCTAGTTGTACATCAGTCCGAAAATCATTCTAGAACAAGAAGTAATTCCAGTCTTTGCCTCTTCTCTGCAACATCTCACAAACCAAAATTTTAATTAGACCATGGTGGGATAGTCTACCTGCAACTTTATTGGGCTTGGGCTTGACCTGATGAGCCATCTTAGATAAGCTTCTGTGGAGAAAATAGGGCAGATTGAGTGGGTTTCTACCAGTAAAATGATTCATGAGTTTGAAATGGTAAATCATCACCCTATTATATCTGCCTTTGCAAGTTATATAGACCATAATGGATTTTAGTAATTGTTTCCATTTCTCTTCAAGGAAAGACACAGGAATATCTTTCTTCCATATCAAATCCTTGCGTTCTGGTTTCAAGTAAGACCTGAATTCAACATTTTTTTTATAGTGGTTTTAAACCATTTTTCTCCAGTCCTGGGAAGCTCTGTTACCTTGGCTATGAGGACTTCGTCCACCTCGAATTCATCTCGACTGATGACTACTTTCCTTCCATCGAAATTCAAGGCAAAAGCTTCTGCTACCTGCTGGTGAGAACTCTATAATTTTTTACAAAAATTATAACAACCTGCGTCCCTGAACAATTGGCATACCTCCGAGTGTGATTCCAAGTAATTGATGTCGTCGAGCCCTTTCCTTAGAGTTTATCATCCTTTCTTCATCTGTCGCTATGCTCATGTACACCTGCGATTGAAAAATCAGATTTTGGTGGAAAGTTACACAACGTAAACTTAGGGAATTCGGCTCGGTTGTGACAGGGACAAGAAAAATGAGGCGAACATCATATCTTGGCACTGATTACAAGGGATGCGAAAGAGCATCTTGTGATTTGAAGCAATCATGGTTGATGACTGAGAGGTACGTAACCATGTAGTTTGATGAAACAACGATCCAAAAGGATTCCCTATATCATGCAGAGATTATCTCCCGGTCATGACCGGTTCATTCTCCTATCTTTTCGGCAGCTAATTGTAATTATAGAACTTCAAACCCGGTGATTTAAACATGTGAAAGGACGTGTTGACTCCTCCCCTGCTCCTATGATTTCTGTGGCTAGAATAGCCCTGAGTTTATTTGTTTAAGCTACTGAAAGCTAAGGCTTTCGGTGGCTAATGAACAACCAAAATGTTCGCCTAAGCCACCAAAACCTGAGATTTGAATTAGATGAAATAAAAACTAAACGAAAGTTTATTCTAACTTTATTACATGGATAGAGCTCTAAAAAATGAGCTTTAAAAAATTAAAAATGTATTTTTTTTAAAAGACATCCTATCACCTAAAATGAAATAACTCGATTGATTTATTTGAGGAGATAAAACTGGCTCCTATTGAGGGTGAAATCCTCCCTATGAGGTTTCAAGAACCACAGAACCAATGTCTTTCCTGTAAAACGAAAATTCAAACCTATCTATTAGTGTTTCCATTAGGCATGGAGTTATTTTGCAAAAACAAAAAACTGAAAATAAAATTTACAATGACAAGGCCTTGAAGCCTTAGATGAAATAGAGTTTCAGAAAATGCCCATTGACTGGGCCACCAAACATTTCTTCACCTTCCAGACTTTGCAGAATGAAGGTGTTGTTGTGTTGTACTTAAGTTATCATGAAAGGAATGGTCCACAAAGAATCAAACTTGTCGTGCTTGCCTTTATCTTGTCTAAGAGCATCCCATTTCAAAACCCAGTCACCAACTTGAAAGTTGTCCACCTTTGATTTTTTTCCAAAAGTATCCTTGATCCTCTTTTGATGAGCTTCTGATTTATCCACCAGTTGTTCTCTGACCTGCTGCAATTCTACCAAGTCAAGAATTCTTCTTACCATATCATTTGATTCAGTTTGTTCCTCCTGAGAGAATTTAGCCACTAGTAGAACTAGTTGAATAGGGAAAATGGCATCAGTGCCATAAACCAGTTTGAAGGGAGAAGTTCCTATGGATTTCTTGTTAGTCACTCTGCCTGCCCAAAGAGAAAACTTTAGTTTGGAATCCCAGCTCCTTTGATTGTCCTCCAACAGCTTTCTGATGATTCTGACTAGACTCTTATTGGATGACTTGGAAAGACCATTGCCTTGAGTGTAGTAGGAAGTAGAGTGTACCAATTGAATGCCCATTGACTTACACATGTCAACCAATGCATCATCTTTGAAGGATGTTGCATTATCTATCACTAGCCTTTTTGGGCAACCAAATCTGATTAGAATGTTTTCATAGAGAAACTTCATGACGACCTGATGAGTGGCATTTCTAGTGGGGATTGCCTCTATCCACTTGGTAAAATAGTCAGTGGCTACCAGGATCCACTTATGCTGACCACTAGATGAAGGATTAATCTCACCTATGAAATCTAAGCCCCACTGCTGGAAAGGACCATTCACTACAATAGGTCTCAAGGGTAGAGATTTTAGTTGTTGTTTTCCTGTGAATCTTTGGCACTTATCACAAGATTTCACAAAGGCTCACACATATGAAAAAATAAAAGGCCAGTAATACCCATCCCTTAGGATTTTATGAGTTGTGGTATTCTAGTAATGATGGCCTCCACAAATACTCGAATGAAACTAATGCATGACTTCAACTGACTCATCTTTGTCTAAACATCTCAGTAGTAAACCAGTAGGATCTTTCCAATACAAAAGATTATCATTAATGCAAAATTTAATTGCTCTAAGCTTAAATACCTCCAACTTCTATAAAAAATGAACAATACCTGAATACCACTCACATGAAGACAAATTTTCGGCCACCTGCTGGCTGTCATGTTGCTCTTCTGTTGCTAACCCTGTCTGCAAACTTGTTGAACTTTCCCCAATGAAATTTATGTCCAAAAGATCACAATTCTCTTCTGTCATGAGCTTGGCAAGGCCTTGGCCTTTTACCAACTCCATGGGCTTCACATCTATGTCAAAATAAATCAGCTTTGCGATCCATTTATCTCTATTTCCATCAATATCAGGTTGGGTCAAGACATCCTTCACAAAGGCTGAAGGAACATAGGCAACAACCTTTGCATGGAGGATATAAATTCTGAAAGATTTTAATGACTTAATGAGAGCATAAGCTTGTTTTTCTATAGGATCCTACCTTAGTTCAACATCCCTGAGTGATTTGCTGAAGAAATCCACCGAGTGATCAAGACCTTCATCATCTTTTTGTAACAAGACTGTTGCCATTGTGTCATAGGAAGCAAAAGATAAAATATAGAAATTCTTGGTGTAATCTGGACTGATTAGAGTGGGAGATTCCATGATAACCTGTTTGATATCCTAAAATGAACTTCTTGCATTGTCTGTCCATTTTATCTCAGATCCCTTTTTTAGCATAGAGGTTATATGTTTCACTAACCTAGCGAAATTAGGAATAAACCTTCTGACAAAATTTATCTTACCAAGTAGGGATTGGATATCCTTCTTTGACCTTGGTATGGACAACTTCTGAATTGCTTCCACCCGAGCTGGATCAATTTTCACTCCCTTTGCTAAAACAATGTGTCCTAGGAGCTTACCCTTCTTGAGAGCAAATTGAGACTTTTTGGGGTTCCGCAAAATCCTGAACTATCTGCATTTCAAAAATACTCTTTTCAGATGCTTCAAATGCTCTTCATGACTGCTAGAATAAACTGTGATATCATCAAGATAGATGAGGGAAAAATTGTCCTTCTCTCCCATGAAATCTATGTCCATGGCCCTCTGAAAAGTGGCCCGGACATTCATTAGCCTGAATTGCATCTTGGCGTACATGAAGGTACCCCAAGGAGTAGTAAAGGCATTTTTTTCTTGGTCATCAGGGTGTACGAAAACCTGGTTATAGCCTGAGAATCCATCTAGGAAAGACATGATAGTGGCCCCTAAAATTCTTTGCAGCAAGTGTTCCATCTTGGGTAGGGGATAGTTGTCTTTCTTGGAGCATTTATTTAATTTTCTAAAATCAACGCATAACCTGATCTCACCATTTTTCTTTCTCACTATTACTAGGTTTGCAATATGATTTTGGCATCAAGGAGCTTTTTGATTTCTTTTTCAATTACAGACAATAAGAGAGGACTGATAGGTCTTAGCTTCTATTTGAAAGGGATGGTGTCTTTCTCAAGGGGAATCTTATGTTGAATGACATCGGGATTATAGGTTTTCAGATCACTGTATTTCTAGGCAAAAACATCAGCAAATTCCTTCATAATGTTGCAATATTCTGACCTCTGGTTAGCATTTAATTCAGTGGATTATGATGACTTTGCCTTCCTATATTGTGCTCATGGACAGCAGGATCCTTCTCCTTCTTATCAGGTTTGTAGGGGACATCGTTTTGGTAGAAAATATTCTCAAGAGGCACCAAACCTCGAGGTATTTAATTGTTGGGCAGCTGAACAATATCATGTTGACCCATTTTTCTTTTTAGCTTAGGATTTTTGGATTTCTCTACATTTTGATTTTCCTAGTCAATATGCATATCAGAAAATTCATCTACCACCTAGAGAAATCTACTAAGCTCATCATCATCTTCAAAGACTTTCCAATATTTGATATTATCGGGCAGAGATGGTCTATATTTGACTTGGATTTCATAATTCATTCTAGGAGGCATGGGAGGAATGAACATACTAGCTAAGACAACAAAGGAATCGACAAGGTAACTCATAGCTCTGGGTATATAAGAAATATCAAAAATGGAAAAAGAGTCCTTGATTTTCCATACCTATCCCTGTAAGCTTTCAACCTAACATGTTTTGCTTGGAAAGTACTATTCACTTGTTGTATGATGAGATCCGCATCTCCAAACACCTTTAGTCCTTTGATTCCCATCTCCTTGGCAGAATTTAATCCCAACAACAAATCCTCATACTCTGCTATATTGTTAGTAGTTTTGAAATCAAGTTTAAAAGACAAATGAATCGCCTCTTTTGAAGGAGAAATCAAAACTACATCTACACCTGCTGAGTCTTTGGTACTGGCACCATCAAAGAACATGCTCCACACAGGAGTACTCTCTCCATCAGTCTGTTGATAAGTAGGCTTTGTGAGTTGCAATGGAGTTGGCTGAGAATCATCTATTTGCAGAATGCATGCCCCAAAGTCTATGTCTAATTCATAGATGGGATGGTTTACAGAATTCTTCCCATCACTAATGATGTAGGCAAGTTAATTTTCTCTGTAAAGTCTCTTTAGCTCTCCTCCACACACCGGGACGGTGACATACGAAAGATCCATCTGCAAGGTACCTCCTAGCCTTTTGCTCCATGAACGTGACAAAAGGAGGCCGAACTTGGGTGGGATATCAGCCACTACAACATCCACTACCATGCTTCTCATCGGCAGTTGGGCAAGGTTTATCACAAGGTCTTTTATGAGGCCGAGGCATCTGACTTTCCTAGAGTCGAAAGAGAAGATATCATGGTAAGGTTTTGTGATGTCAAGCCCAAGCTCATCCATCATTTCTTTAGGAATAAGATTGTGTGACGCTCCCGAGTCAAGCAAGCAGTTGTGAAGGATCTTGTCATGGATATTCAGGGATATGTAGAAGGGTGGACAAGAGTCATCTCGTTCCTCTACCATAGGTCCTATAGTCACTGTGGGCTTGTCATCTTGAAGGCTTACATAATCAGCAGTTGGGGGAGTCTTTGGTTGAAGGGACTTCAGGATAGCAGACTTGAATATGTCATTCTTCATAAGTTCAGTCAATGGCATAGGTATTTTTACCTTTTGAATTTCTGATTCGAAATTAAATGAATATGATATTTTATCAGAAGGTTTTACCTCATTGGAAGGAGCTCTGAGGGACACCTGTTCTTTATCTTGGGGCTGCAATTGCTTCTCTTGTTTCTTTTTAGGAGTGGAGGTATACTTTGCAGGAGCAGTAGTCTACTTGGCAGCAGCATCTTTCTTTTTTCCGGGGGCAGCAAGTAATGGCTTTGGAGCAGCAGTCTTAGATCTTAAATTGTAACCTAGCTGATCATCTGTCTGATAAAAAGATTCTTCAATTCTTGCCTCATTAATCTACTCATTCATCTGGGCCTCCTCATAATCTGTTTGTGTCAAGAAGGAGGAATTAGTATCATCCCCAAAGAAATTGATGTCGTCTTCTTCTTCAACTTCATCATGAGATAGCTCTTACTCTTCTTCTAGCACTGCATTTTGGAAGGGGGGCCTGACCCTTTGGTCTTCAGTTGCATTCTTGTCTCTCTGAAGGATCTAGACCTGTTGGTTGTTCCTTTTGTAAGGGAATGCATTGGGATTCCTGGGAGCATAGGCATTAGGCTCTTTACTTCTTGCTGGCTGTTGACTCTGAATTTTCAGTTTTGACATCTCCGAGGTCAAGTTGTCCAACATCTTGGCCATATTTTCCATTTTGGTATTTGAAGAAGAAGGAGGATCAGCAGATGACTTCTTTCTCTCAAATTTTCCTTTAATTTTCTAAGATGCCATAATGTTAGATTCAACTTCAAGAGAAGCATCTTGCATTAAAGCGAGTGTGGCTGACCTTATTTCTCTAAGGATTAAGCAAAATTATGGATCAAATGAAGAAGAGTAAGTAATCTTTGATGATGCATCAATTGGCTTGATCTCTGTAGGGATCTTGCCAAACATCTTATTGAACCTTTTGGTGAAGTCTGAGACAGACTCCCCATTTTCTCTTCTTATATTTCCAAATTCAGCAATATAATACAAGAGGTCTCTTCTTTCTCCCCAATGTTTCAAAAACACTCCATCTAACTGCTCAATGCCTGCCACTGAATTTGTTGGAAGTTCCTTGAACCACTTCCTGGCTTGTCCATCCAAGCTCTAGACAAAAATTCTGGTCCAAACATATTCCCATGAAATGTTAATATTCTCATCATAAGCATAGAAAGCCTTTATATGTTCTTCAGAGGTATAATCCCCAAATCCAGTAAAATTTGGCATATACTTCTGATAATTTCATGTTGGCATGGCTGATAAGGGATTGGGCAAAATAAGAGGAGTATACCTATTGGCTAAGATCTATTCCATTTTTGTCAAAGGGGCAGCCATGGACATGTTGGGGGTTGATGCAGAGGAAGAAGTTTATGTAGATGACGACTGAGATGGGATAGGTGGGACTATGGACAATGGTGGTCTTACTTTGCTGAGGAATGAAGTGGAAGCACTGGTAGGATGACTACCCTGGAATGTGTTTCCTGAATAAGGTTGGAAATAGGAATCTCTGTAAAACTGACCGAGCAGCAAGGCCAAGTTTTCTTCACCCTTAGAGGAAAGATCTTGTAAAATATATTCAAGAATGGGCAGACTGGTATGAGTATGGAAAAAACTTTCTACAGGCTCAGTTGGTGAAGAATTCAAGGAAGAGGAAGAGTCCCCTTCTTGGATAGATTCTACAACTTCTTATCCTAAGTTGGATATAGTAACATGCTCATATATAGAATCGATAACATCAGAAGAAATTGAAGGCTCATCACCCTTCAATGTTTCTGACAAAATTACAATTTTCTGAGAACTAGAAGTTTCAGCAGAAGTGGATTCGACAAGAGGTTCTCTAGATACAAATGAAGAAGTGTTTCTTGAAATACCTGGTTTAGATGCTCTTACAGATCTGGAAGTTTGTCTTTGCAATGCTTTTCCACTTCTGATGATCTTCTCAGGGAATGGAACTGGTGTTGCCAGTGGTCTTTCTTGGTTTTCTCTAGTATGAGCCCTTCTCGAAGCCACTTCGTTCCAATGGAGTCACGAAATAGATCATTACAACAGAAAATGTGTTTAGACTTTGTCTATCATCAAAGTTGGATCTTGTCGTCTCCCAAGGAAGTTGAGATTCAATCTCATGTCTCCGAAAACGGTGCCAATTTTTTATAACTCCAGGATACTCTCCTAGGTTGTATCTCAGAGATGCCTAGTAACTTAACCTTTTGGTAATTATTTTCTCAATAATGGGTGTGGGATTGGATCAAGATGAATATCTAAATCACTAGATTGTATCTTCAAGACAGTCTAGCTACATTCATCAAGAGCTATTATCAAATAGGTTTGTAGATTAAATGGATAAGAAAACCAATCAATTAACCATAACATACATAACAATATATATGATGGGTCAAAAAACTAGCAAAGGATGCTTATGATTCTTGCTTAACAATCAAAGGTAAGATGACAGTTACCATGGGACCTTTAAATATGGACAAAGAAATGATTTCAACTCATAGGCATAGAAAAAGATAAAGAGAGTCTGATAATAACAATGAAAKAAGCTTACAGGATTAATATATTAAASAAAGTGTCTTTATCACAATAACAGTGGATTACAGAACTCAAAATCGAACCCTTTGTTCATCAAATGTTCTGGGCTTTATAGCCTTTACAAACAGTTTCAAAATCCTAGAATACTGGATCGAATTTTGCCTAAAATAGAGAATCGATAACTGGCCCAAGAAAATAGGCAAAGATCCTATAAACTAGGTCAACTTATATCCTTGAATGATCTTTATGTCCTTCGGATTCTTTGGCAGGTGTAGTGAGCCTTCCGAGGCTACTGGATTGTATATGATATGAGAAGAGTCTAAAATGACACCTGCTAACAGTTAAACAACTTTATATCCCTGAAAATAGCTAACCGATTTTGACCCTTATGTCTTATAGAGCATCTCCAAAATCAAAACAAACTCTTGATAAGGATGTCATTAATTATTGTCCATCGATTGGAACCATTCTTGAGGCTTTTGGACAAGGAAAACTTGGATCTGTGCAAAACTATTAACTCTCTGCCTTATTAGTACTTTCGTTAGCTAGAGTAGACAGAATTTGGGACCAATTAGCTATCGAAAGCTCTGTTTCCGGTGGCTAATGAACAATCAAAATGTTTTCCTAAGCCACCGAAAGATCTGTTTCAGTGACATTATCAAAATTTCAAAAATACCTTTTTTCTTAGCTCAAAAACACCTTAGGGCTAATCTTTTAAGGCTTCTGCATCTTGCTCAAAGACTGTAGGATTACTGGTTGCCTCTGGTTCATTGCACTGAACTGCCACCTCTGTTAGGGTTTCAAGAGTAGCATGTGTTTGAGCCTGGTGTTTTGAAGGCATAGATTGCTTCCTTAAAGCCCTGACCTTTTTCTTCAAGCCCTGAGCTACTCTCCATAAGCTGTTGTAATCTTTTACAATCTTGTACTTCTTTTTCTTTTCCTGTATGCTTTCATGAGCTAATCTTTCCAAGGATGAGTTACTTTCTGCAAAGTTTTTCGACAGAGTTTCATATATGGTTTTAATTACCCTTTCTATCACTTCTTGTTCAGCTAACTTCTTCTTAAGCATCTTGATTTCCTTTGATTTACTCTGCTTCACTCTTTTGCTAGATGAGGCATCTACAATTTGTGGTTCTTGTTCTTCTTGAGGTGCAGGTGATGGAAGGTCTTCATAACTTGTTGTGAATATATCTACAAAAATGAATTTTTCACGTCCTGTGGTAACTGAATCCCCGTGCCCTGTTTCAATCTGGCGTTCTTCATCCTCCAAGTTTGTGTAAGGAAGATTAAGAATGCTTTTGTTCACTAGGATTCTTTGGCCTTATCTGTTTCACTGTTGAAGTTCAATTTCTTCTTAGTTTTATTAATCTTAGAGGAAGGAGAGGGTTGATTAACTGGAACTGGAGAGATAGCTCTCCTCCTCCTCTTTCCACTTCTGGGAGTAGAAGATTTCTTGTAATGAGGACTCTTTTTACCCTCTAGTTGTACATCAGTCTGAAAATCATTCTAGAACAAGAAGTAATTTCATTCTTTGCCTCTTCTCTGCAACAGCTCACAAACCAAAAGTTTAATTAGACCATGGTGGGATAGTCTACCTGCAACTTTATTGGGCTTGGCCTTCACCTGATGATCCATCTTAGATAAGCTTCTGTGGAGAAAATAGGGCAGATTGAGTGGGTTTCTACCAGTAAAATGATTCATGAGTTTGAAATGGTAAATCATCACCCTGTTATATCTGTCTTCGCAAGTTATATAGACCATCATGGATTTTAGTAATTATTTCCATTTCTCTTCAAGGAAAGACACAGGAATATCTTTCTTCCATATCAAATCCTTGCGTTATGGTTTCAAGACCTGAATTCAACATTTTTTGTGACAGTGGTTTTAAACCATTTTTCTCCAGTCCTGGGAAGCTCTGTTACCTCGTCTCTCAGGGCTTCGTCCACCTTGAATTCATCTCGACCGATGATTGCTTTCCTTCCATCGAAATTCAGGCCAAAGGCCTCTGCTACCTGCTAGTGAGAACTCTGTAATTGTTTACAAAAATTATAATTGCCTACGTCCTGAACAATTGGCATACCTCCGGATGTGATTCCAAGTAACTAATGTCGTCGATCTCTTTCTTCAGATTTGATCCTCCTTTCTTCATCTGCCGCTATGCTCTTGTACACCTACGATTGAAAAATTGGATTTTGGTGGAAAGTTACACTGAGTAAACTTAGGGAGATTCAGCTCGACTGTGACAGGGACGAGAAAAATGAGGCGAACATCATATCTTGGCGTTGATTACAAGGGATGTGAAAGAGCATCTTGTGATTTGAAGAAATCATGGTTTATGACTGAGAGGTATGTAACCATGTAGTTTGATGAAACATCGATCCGAAAAGATTCTCTATATCATGTAGAGATCAGCTCCCGATCATGAACAGTTCGTTCTCCTGTCTTTTCGGCGGCTAATTGCAATTATAGAACTTCAAACCCAATGATTTAAACATGTGAAAGGAAATGCTGACTCCTCCCCCGCTCCTACGATTTCAGTGGCTAGAATAGCCCCGAGTTTCTTTGTTTAAGCTACCGAAAGATAAGGCTTTCAGTGGCTAATGAACAACTGAAATGTTTGCCTAAGCCACCAAAACCTAATATTTGAATTAGATGAAATAAAAACTAAACGAAAGTTTATTCTGACTTTATTACATGCATAGAGCTCTAAAAAATAAGCTTGAAAAAATTAAAAATGTATATTTTTTAAAAGACATCCTATCACCTAAAATGAAATAACACGATTAATTTATTTGAGGAGATAACATTGTTCACTCACCCTACTACTATCATATGCACCTGCATCCCATACAGATGTGTCTAGACACATGCTATGGTCATCCCAACCAATAAGGAGTGCATCCTTATCACTCGAGACCGGTCCTGGAAGTAAGTGTCTCATCAAAATTTTAGTCTCCATACCCTGATCACACAATGGAGTCTCCAAAAGAGGTGACTCACTCTCCTCATACTGATAGGTATGTGTAAGGTCCACTATATCCAAGTCATGTCTCTCCTCCTGGGTTTGCAGATCCATATGCCCTTGATGTACAACCCTCACTCAAGGCTCCTCCACCATATCATAGATGCCATTGATATCTTCATGTGTCATGGCTATCATAGGTGTCTGAAAAGATGACAAATGTGTCACAGTCATCATAGAAAGTTCATCCTCCTCCACGCATGACTCTCTGACATCCATGTCTACACCCAAGGGCAAGTCATACGACCTCCTACTCTCATCATATCTCAGTGCTAACTCATATGAAACCTCACATGTGTCACCACTGTGCTGAAGTGTTGAATCCTAAACACTGCCTGTTGTGGAAGATAGAGAACATGTGTTATCATCCTGTCCATCCAATTGTTAATCAGATGCACAAAGGTCACTAGCATCATCGTACTACTCTAAATAGGCATCTATTGTTGCATCCTCATACATATCCTCATCCTCATTGTCATAGTGCACCGCAACAATGTGCACTTTCCCTTTACCCCTGTTGTTATACATCAAAATCACTCATTGCAATGATGGCTAGTGTCGCCGTTACAAACATCGCAAGTGTCGTATATTGGTCGCAAGTGTCGCAAGAGTCACAAACATTATATTTCCCATGTCGTCTCTCTAACGACATCATAAGGACACTTAAAACACCTCAAAGACTAGTTTTGAAGAGGATAAATCAATTGACAAGGAGTACAAGCCTTTTGCCACTGAAAAAGCCACTCAAAAGTCAAATTTGGAAGGGAGTGCTCCCCTACGTACTGTGAGGGAGCGTTGGTGCTCTGTACCCTCTTCTAGGGGAACGTTCCAACGCTTTGTGCCCCTTTTGAGGGAGCTTTGGTCCTTTTTGGGCGAAATTTGGTCTGTTGAGGAAAATCAGGGAAGAATCCCCTCAATATCTGAAGGTGGTTGGATTCGAATTTGAGGTCAAGGCATGATCTTAGGGGAGATCCACAAATGAAGGAGAAGAATCCTCAACTTATCCCAAAGATATCTCAAGTGGTTAGGCCTCTCCAAGCCTATATAAGGAGGCCTCCTCATGGTGAAAGCATATATGGAGATTGAGAATTACACCAAACTTATGATCCCATAAGTGAGATGCCATTGAAGCATAATCAGTGTAGATTACTTGAGCAAAGGGGTTGGACAAAGTGAGCTGGAAGAAGTTGTTGCACCTTCATCAAAGGATTATAAGTACTCTTCATTTGTTCTCATTAATATACATATTTGCTTGGCCTGTTTCTTTCAAGTTTGTGCTTGTTCCACATGAACTTGTCTCTAGTAGATAGTTCTATTTTTGAGCTAATATCAGTAGAATTTGAATTTCGTTGTATCTTTGTTTGTTCTACAGGACTTATCGAGGAGCTTAGGATTGAAGCTCAAATTGGATCGTGCGAGGACAAACACCATTAAAAAGGTAGACTTTTCTTCTTCCTCTTCATTCATTAGCTTAATTAGATCTAAAAGGATGTCAGTAACCAATGATAGCACCCTTTCTGTCTTGGTCTTAGAGGTCTAGAGACCAAGAGGCAATCCACTTATCCACAGGGGGATTCACCTGTAACACCTGCATCTGTGATCTGGCTCCCAAGGCACTTTGCAACTATAGCAAATATCCCTGCATCTAATGGGCGTAGAATCAATCTGTGATTTCTTCCAACTACTAGCGGGTAGTGATGTTTCCTCTTCCCATCATCTACACAATTCTCTACTATTTTGTATTTCTGACATCCCCTCACATATGGCTAGGCCTAATTCTACCCGAAGCTTTTCATGTTTATCCATTTTCTTTGACTATTGAACAATGTCCTACTTGCTCATTCTTTAATCAGGAATTTTCTTCTTATGGAAGACCCCTCAGGCTGGGAGGAATCTTCACTCTGATACCACTGTAATGTTCCCAACCCAATATGCTAGGAACATTGTGTTTTTCATTGATTTTTTTGTGTTTTTTGGTTGAGGTGTTCCATCAAACACTTTGCAAATTTATGTCTCCTGAGTTGCACTAGGGTTTATAATGAGGGTTTAATGTGTGTTTGCAGCCAATAATCAAAGAATATATAACAATGTAATGTACTCAACGAGATGCAAGATCAACAACACAAGAAATAGCCATAAATACCTCAGATCTGATTTATTAATAATGGATCTCTGACCTCATACAAAATGGTGCAGATTTGGAATACATATGAGGAAATAGAGTGTTGGGATGATAAAGCCTCCAAGATACAATATAGAAGAATATTTGGGCTTCCAAAATCCTCTCCAAGATATAGACCCAAAACTCAAATGAACCAACTCATAACCCAACTGAAATGTGATGATCTTCCTAACACAATGTGCCCCTCACTGGCTGAAGCAAACCAAGAATTCAGCCTCTCTGAAAATGGCCACCAAATCCTCTAAGAAATATGCCAAACTATATATCGAGCCAAGTGAAACCCCATGGTAAATTCTCAAGCTAAATGATGAAGAACTGACCCACCAAAAGGTTGATTCCTCAATCTATAATGCGCCCTCCTCCTCTCCAGCTTGTGCTAAGCTCCAATAAATAATATGACAGACTAAAACCCTCTACAATAGGCTAAAGAAGGCACCCTAGGCCATACAAAGAATACCCAGGAGCCCCTTTCCCCGGATTCCTTCTCCTCTTTCTAGATCGAGCTGCTCTCCTCAAGGTGGTGCACCCTCCTGCTGAAAACACCCTGTAGTTGCGCCCTGTCTCTCTCTGAACCTGTAGCTGCTGAAGAATCCACCTGTGGCTGAGATAGAATGATGTAGAATGTTGAGGGAGGCATATTTCACCTCCGTGACCAAGCTTGGATCAGGTTGGGTGGGATCTTTCACAACTGAGTTGATCTCTAGGGTTTGTTAAGTCAAAACCCTTAAAACCCCGAAGTGCATGGGCTCACTAGCAAGAAGTGAGACATCAAAATGATAAACAACATAATGAGATAATAGATGCCTCTATCTCTCTTTTATCCTCCCCGTTCACCTTGTCTCTCTAAGTGACTTTTACTTTATTTTATTATTAATTAATTAAATCACTTTAATTAATTAATTAATTAACCATTTTACCTCTAAAAAGTTATTTATCCCTCCTTATGGCTTCTCTGGCCACTGAAATTCACTTCTCATCATCCTATCCTGTAGTGTTATTCCTCTCGATTTCGATGAGCTATTACACTAAGGGGTTCCTCCAAGTATTATGCCCAATATGACCTTCTTAGTGAATTTAATTAACATATAGCCCATAATAACTCAAAATTACGGAAATCGTCGGAATGCCACGGAACCAAAGCCAAGTTGTGCAGAATAGATCATGGTGATGAAATAAGATGATCAATGCAAGTCGGGCCTAATAAAAACCCTCAATATCTCTTGTACTCACTATCACCCCTATCTGGCTACTATGTTCAGCATAACACTTTGTAATATAATGATGTCCCAAAGTGGGGACATTACAACCACCCGCACCTCTTAGAGGAAATCATGTTCCAAAGATTTTACCATTTCTGCCAAGTTTGAACCTTCTAGACATATCATGTCTTAGTAATGACCATATCCACATAATACCACTTGGTTTGTTATTCCTACCAAGTTTCCATTGGATATTCCCAAATTTGAAGGTCAACTTGAGGAGGACCCCACCAATAATTTGATGAATTTTCATCCATGGTGTTCCTCCATCAACATCATAGAATATTATGTTAGGGTTAAGTTGTTTCAACAAACCCCCACCATGTTTTATACCAAATGATATGTTGAAATTTCATATGGCACATATACCATCTTTGACTCCATTGTCATTACCTTCTTCACCTTCTTCCAACTACTAGTTTTCCATGACACGTGGGTAGAGACACTTACTACATTACATCAAACCACATCCATGATTGGCATTAATAACATGGCCTGTGTAAGATCATCCTAGGAAACCCTCACCTCATGGATAGGTTTTTTAAATCATGCCTTCCTAGCATCACCAAATATGTGGCCACCACAATGCCCCAAAATCAAGAATATATAATCCTTAGGATGCAATAATTTGACACACACACACACACAGATATATATATATATATAGAGAGAGAGAGAGA
>ML784093.1:471127-484450 GCA_009831015.1 Picea engelmannii | reverse complement strand
GTGGATTAGTGTAAGATCCAAGCAGTCATCCGAAATGAAAGGAATCTAATGCATATATAAGAAGGTTATAATGATCAAATACGACACATACCATGATACCTCGGACCAATTACCTCATGGAGCAAGAGCCCTCTCCGATGCAAACCCAGGCCGGTAGTGATGGAGGCTGCTACTGCTGTCAGGACAAAGCTGGATGGGAAGAAGAAAAATGGGCCCTCCAGGGCCATGCTCAAGTCACTCCTGCTCTCGGTACTCCATGTCTAGGACCATGTGGGCCTCGAGACATGATCTCCTAGTTATCTCTAGATATCGGGGATAACAAACCTGTCACATCAACCTATCCCTATCACTGATACTCAACATCAACGAGACCAGATTCACGAACACCAAGAACACCTCTCAACTAGATGCTCAAACATCACCAAAACATGCCTCTACCAATCATGTACCAATATCATCACAAGATATGTATTTCAACCATGTGTCAAACCTGTACCATACAATGTGCCAAACATGTACCATACCATGTATCAACCATGTACATCAACACCTATATCATGTACCAAATTGTGCATCAATCATGCACCAAAACATGTACCATACCATCAACCATGTACCATAAATCATGTACCACAAGATGTGCCTCAACCATAGTACCAACATCACCAAGAGATGTATCTCATACATGTTCTACCATATACCAAGTGTGTACCTCAACCATATATCAACATCATTCATAATTGTATCGCATTCAAGTGCCAACACCATGTATCTAATAAGTGCTTCAATAATGTGGCAATGCCTCAATGATATACCAAGCATGCCTCAAGTATGCACCATGACAGTCCCAACATGTATCCCTCAAAACAAACACATAGACATGCCCTTACTCATGTTATTGATCTGACACACCTTATATATACATGTATCCTTTCCTCGATCCTCAATAACCTGGCACCAGCATATTCCCCAATTATGTCTTAGCCTCGCAGGACTAAGGACTCATGTCTCGTGGGGCCTTGTGTGACAAGTACTAGCTGACTCATGAGAGTGCCTCGTGTGATACCCTCGAGTTGACCTGTGAGGGCCTACTTAAATAGGGTTACATAAAAACCATATATCTTTGCAACTTCGAAACTTTCACTCTTGCTTCGCACTTTCTCTATTGCCTTAGACGGGACCTTAGATTTTCCAATAGACCAAAATATTCTCATAAGATAGATATTCAATGAATGTGTGTGTATCCTTATGAGAAACTCATTGAGGTGTATTTATACTTTTACCAAGTAACTTCTCTCCTTAATCTTAGGGCTTCTTGAACTGTATTGTTGGAACCACTTTACCCTTTAATTAATGACTTGTAACCAATTAGGGGCTTCTTAACCATTCTTCTGGGATTCCAACTTCATGAGGGAATATCTCCCTAACTATGAGGAACCATGTGGAATACCACCTACCGTTGGAAACGGAACGATGAGGACTATACATCTATGAATATGTTACCTATCCATTGTCCTTCATGTCCTTATTCCTTTATCCACTTTGGGTTCCATAACCACACCTTCTAGGCTTCATGTAGATTTCATCAGGACTTCATCAAATGCACCCATCACATATGTTGACATAACCCATTCTTGTTGACATCAATGACAACTAACTCACCATCAATCTCGATCACAACTCTGGGGTATCTCGAACTCTCCAAGGGTTGACATAAATGAAAACCAATTGTCCAACATTGACCCTTCTAAACCATCTAATTCTAGATAGTGTTAATGTGTTTTCCATGCTCAACATGTTTATGAAAAAACTTTGTGTTTCGATCACCTTCCTTTACCTAAATAGCTCTACTTTTTATCCTCTACGTAGCTTCCTCGATGCTTAGCAGATATGCCTTGTTTGCTTCGAGATTCTTGAGTTCTGCAAGTTCCTCCTCCAAGAAAAACCCTACCAAATTATTACTAAATAAGGTACCAAGATGGTCTTCAATCGAAAAACATATTAGCTCAATGAATATTTTTTTTATTCTTATCCCATTCACCAGTCAGACGTTTAAGAAACTTCAAATTTGAAATGAACTGAGCAGTAATTGATTATCCCAATTCTGGATCAAAGTGTTTCCATTGGTCACTTACCAACTTATAGAACCCCTCTTCAAAAATCCAATAATGATGGAATTTAAATGGGTAGGGGGGTTTATATCCCCTCTTTCTATTTGAAATAAAACTATATTATGATACGAATTTCCTCTAACCCCAATCCAACTTTTGTATCTTTCAACATCATCCAACAAAGATTCCACCAGTGGGAAACTGTCCAACCTTTTTCAAACTCCCGCTACACTAGAACATACATTCCACCAGGTTGGAGTCATTGGCACTGGCTCAACATCAACTAAATTAGAATTGGCAAATAATTGATTAAAATAAGGGGCCAAAAGATCCAATATAGCCGACTCACCCCATATTTCTCAACTAGACAATGTGAGGTTAAGGTGATGATCATTGTGTCCTTTAATAATTATTTCTCCATTAAGTTAGCCCATAAGACCTTTCGATCCCCATATGGCCTATACATATTCACAATTTAAAAAAAAATCCCCAAATCTTTAGCCACTCCTTCAATCATAATACCTGCATTCAACACGGAATAATTAACAACCTCGAAACTTGCATTCCAAGCTGAGATCAACCCCCAGACAGGCCTTATGCATCCCAAGCACAAAGTTTCCACCCGGGAAGAAGAGACAATAACAAAGAAATTGATTCTGACCGAAATATCATAGTCTCTTGCAAAATAATAACATCTAAATGGTACATCCCACACAATCTTCGGAGGGAAAGTTTTTTAGGGTTGCCTCCTACCCCTCTTATCTTCTAATCACCTTGTTAATGGTTTGTAGTTTACCCAAGATGACCTCTTTTGAGGCTTTATGTTTAGCCTTTGAAATGTGGGATTTACGTCCGACATGTTGATGATTATCCATTGAAGTTATACTATCATCAATACCCCCTCCTTCCATGTATTTTTTTATGAGCCTTTGATCTAAGCACATATGGGGCAGAGGATTTCTCCCGAAAGGAACTCCATGAAGGGCCATTATCACCAGAGAAAATGGAAGTATTAGAGGATCAAAAAGTCTCTTCCAAGACAGGTGTCTCTCGTGAGGGAGTACACTTTGAGGGATTATGAACATCAATATACTTATTCATCTCAGGGATAGAAGAGATCATCATACCTAGTCTACAAACCCTCTTGAAATAGTAATTGGGGGTTGACATACCTTTCTCATCGATTTTTCTAGATCCACTTGAAGGAACTGGGGGTCCTCTGGTACCACCCAAATGATTTTTCTGAGGAGGATAACACCTTAATACCACTGCCCTCCCACCTTAGGCTAGTGTCTGAGGCCATTCGTGGCACATCCAAAGGGATACTCTAACATATACCATGTAACTTAAAACCATCTAGGTTTCTTACTTTAGGATACTCCTTTTCCTTTTGGCACCTAGATCTTAGATTACCAGTTTCCCTACACATCGTGCATCGAAAAGGCACCCTCCAATAATCTACAAACTTGAGAAAATGACGGTTTTTCCAACCAATATCAATTTCAGGAACCAAACATCGATTGATATCTACCTCAATTAGTACCCTTGTGATACACTTGTCTTCCTACTCCAAACAATACTCATCAAAATATATGAATTTCCCAAATTGATTACCCACCAAAGAAAACATTACCTCAAACCAAATTTCTATTAGGAATCCTGGGAGAAGAGCAATGTTGACTAACATAAGGTTCCAAACAGGGATCAAAACTAGGAAACTAGTGCCTCAAGGGATCAAAATTTATTCTAAATCTTCCAAAGTCCAAAATTTGAAACAAATCTACCCTTTAACTAAGATGTGGAATTTTGGAACATACTTAATCAATTTCTCCCAACCAGCCTCTATCCACCCAACCAGTGTAGAGTAAAAGAGATTTCCTCATGAATTTACCAATCAAGGCTTTAGTAGTCAAAGAATCCACCTTCTCCATTTGGATGTCGTGACCAAGAATCGAGCTAATCTTTCCCTCCTTCATTCTTAAGGCCTTTTGATTTCTCTTCGAAACCCTAACACCATAACCATCTCTTCCACTATTCGGCAAAGGCTTCAAAATTGGGATCCCTTCCTTGTCCGCACTCAGAGAATTAGCATGTGTGAAACCCTCGAGGTCCATTTGAATACTGACCAACACTGCTTCAATGCCACTACTACCCTCGATTCTACCCAGCTTACCATCCTCGTGCTCCAGCTCCATCTGTAACTCAACCCTGAAATGACACATACAACATAGGATCTCTCTAAATTCTTCATTAGTATGGAAGATAGCAGGATATTCCTAGGTTTCCAAATCACCATAGTCAATGAGATATTCCTCCATATCCACTCGCCATCTATGCCTCTGCCTTGATATATTTGAATCCACCGCTAGACACACCTCTACAACAAACCCTCATTTTCCCAAATCTCTCACCCTCAGATCTAAGGCTAGGGTTTCCTGAAAGCCTGATTGAACACTCTACTTATTCAATCGGATCTAACCATAAAAAAAAACTTTAAAATTTTTTTTTATATATATATATATATATAAGGAATCTTATGTTATTTATTATTGGGTCATTTTTCCATGCCACCAACAAGTTTGGTAATGTGTCTTTGTCCCCTGGTATTATTTTTTATGGTAAACGTTATGAGGAGGTAGTGCATATTAGGGGGGACACATTATACCCTATGGAAAGCCTAATCCTTCATATGGTAGATCTCACCCTTCCTATCACCGAGATAACACCTCTTATATTAGTTCATCCATGTCAAGTATGGAGGCCCAACATTGTCTCCTAAACCATATGACTCCTTCCTCCAATGTGCTGCACAAGCACCCCCACCTTATCAAGGATCAATTTTCCCTCCCAAACCATTACTCATTTTCCACATCAATCTCATCTAACCTTCCCCTTCCTAGCTAGATGAATTCCCCCTCCCCCCAACAAAACCCTTCCAACCCACCTAACCAACAACAACAACAAACAAGGCAAAGAAGAAAAACAGAAACAACAAGAATAATAAACAAAATCTTGGGTAATGGGGAAATCAACCTAATAACATTGGGGGAAACAAAAATGGCAACGCAAACTATAATCAAAATCAAATAAATAATAATCTACTTGAGAAAGTTAAGAGAAATTAGCTTAAGATAAACCATACTCGTGATATTTGCAGGACATATGAACATTACACCCATCACTAATGAATTTTCTTGAACATCAATGAATGCAAGGCTTACAAGGTCATCATAATACTAATCACCCATTAATAATATTAACCCCCTATGAGGGTGTCATAACCTTTACAATTGATGACATTTCAAAATCCTTTCCCCTAGCAGAAATTTGTAGCAAATAATCAAGATGACATTGACATCCTCTTCTTATCCCATGCACTCCCAAGCTAGAGACCTTTCTTCTAAACATATATGCATGAACGCCAACAACATACACCTTCAAACACGCACTTACATGTAAGGAATGTTGAAATCTAAATCTATAGTTACTAACGATACCCAATCATCTTGTATTGGCACCTTGAAAATACCTTGACCAATGTTGAGCCCACACCTTATGTGCCTAAGGTACATTTACATCAAACCTCAGATAACTTAGATATAAAGGTTGTCCATAAATAAAACATTGTCAATGACTTTTCCTGGTCTCCTTTTTCTATGTTAGCATTAGAGGTCCTACAAACCAATCATTCCCAAAAAAAGGCATTGTTTCCACCCTTTGACCCATTGATTCTTTAGATTATCAATTGATGATGTTTGATTTGGACAAAGTGAATCCTAGACTTCCTCATTTTGTCACATTCCAAATTCCTATCATAGACCATGGTTATAGACCTTATTATCCATCATTACATTATAAATGAAGTGGATCTACTTGCATCATGTCCACCATGTACTAGAAGAAGTTTGGATCCTAGAGTTGATCTCATCCACTATCACCATCCTCACCTATGAAAAATGACCTTTGTAGTTGCAATAGATTTTTCAAAAATGTTCCCATTGAACACATGGGAAAATCTCTCTTAATTGACATTGAAAATATGGATTCCCCTCTTGATTATAACATACTTCTTGGGAACAATTATATGTATGCCATGAAGGTGATAGATTTGTCAATCTTCAACACCACGATGTTCCCCCATAAGGTAAAATCGTCACCCTCAATTAGCTTACATATTACAAACCTAGTCCACCTTATAATATTGACAACATTTTAGCCACCCTCAAGGCCACACATCACCACCAATCCTATGTGGAGACGAGCCCTGGTATTTTCAAGGATCCTTCTTTTGGGGGGGATTATCTTGGCATTCCTCCCCAATTTAACCACATAAGATCATCTCCAATTTAAATCATCTCCTCTTTTGTTGAGGCATTTCTCTTCCAATCTGAGACACCTTCCCTCGACTCTAAATCCACCCTTTGTCTCCTTGAGGAACTCATTTTTCCCTTTTCACCATCATCAAGTGATGTAGTGCCATCCAGTAGTGATACCATCTTTCATAAATCATTCATCCAACAAATCCTATACAATGGATTATTTTTCTCTTTCCACCCCCTAGCAAGGTGGGGACCCAAGTGATGGCCACCCTCGGGCCTCAACCTCTCTAGGTTAACCATCCATTTTTCAATTTAGTTCCTTTCCCTCCATATCCTAGTGCTTCCACACACCAGTCATAAGCAAGGTCGTATCCCCTACTTCTCCTCTTAGTGAACATCCCTCTAGTAATCAGGATACACCCCCAAAGCTAATGGAAGAACAATGGATGGATGGGAAATGAAAGGAATGTTTTGGGCACCTCCATGCTTGATCCTAGCCCAAAACCATCCATACGAAAAAAATGGGACATTTTCACTTGAAATATCCATCCATGTTCCCTTTTTTTCATGTGTTAGGTCACCCCACTCACCATTGTCCCACATTTCCATAGCTTATTCACCTACCTCCTACTCCCCCCTTATGTTGATCCCATCCACATAGGTTAGGTCCACCCCCACCCCTTCCATGATGGAACCTACTCCCACACAAATGTGTGACGCTTAGTTATAGACTAATCAACCATGTGCCATGTGAAAGATATTAAGCCATTATACCCACCGTTGTTTAGAATTCCCAACATCTTCATACTCCCTTACTACATTCCAACAGTAACCCCCACTATCACATCATGATGTTGATTAAAGAAAATAATTCCTCCATCCACCCTAAGATAATTAAATGGATTTTACCTCTATTTTTCACATTTTGTCCTTTATCAGTTCCATTTCATCAAAAATACTTTCTCATTCTTATGGAGCTTCCATTGATCTAACACTAAACTCATCCATTTCCCTCCTTAATGCTTTGCCCCAAGTTATGCATATGGAATGGTTATCCATATGTACCATTTCATATTATGATCACTTGACTTCCATTGAAAGTCCTTTTGTTACATATGGAATCAACATTGGTACAAAGATGAATCCATCCATCTCATTAACCAATGTAGTGATACCAATTGATCCTTCCATCTCTAGTATGCATAACTTTTATTTAGATGAAGATATCATTAAGGAAATAGTTGCCCCTCATGTTCCTTGAGAGGATTTGCACCATTTCTCTTATTTCCTTCAAGGAGCATCATCACTAGATTAGGCTAGTATACCATTGAGGCCAATTATTTCATTTCCGGTGGACACATAAATTGGTGCAAACACCCTAAACATAGTTACCAACTTAACGAGAACTCTACAAAGTTCACGTTTTTGGGGGGGTCTAATTTTTTACCCCATTTTTAAAAATGGTGCTACCGATAGCACCGCCCCCCCCCCCTCCGTTTTTAGGTGGTTTTTCAATATTTCGATCCACAATGTTTCCAGATTATTTTTTTAAATGCTTATTTTTCATCTTTTTTCATTTTTTTCAATTTTTTCAATTTTTTTTATTCAACGGTGTTTTTAGTCATTTTTCCATGCTTCTTTCAATCTTAAAAATATTTTTTACCATTTACTTTTTTTAAGTTACGATTTTTCATATAATTTTGTCTCCTTAATTAATTTATTGTTCCATACTTTTTAAATATAGTGAAAAACATCATTTTTAACACATTGTTTACATTAACTTCAATACATAGAAAACAATTGTAGATAAATAACACTATTTTTAATATTTAGCAAAAAAATACACATCTTATAGCCATATATAATAATAAAAACCTATATATTCTAGTACATATTCCTTAAAATAGCATGTCAAATAAAGCATTTTTATGAACATAATTGAAAAAAAAAAGTCAAAATTTTATAATAAAAAAAAAATTATCATTTTATTTCATATTTTTATACATTTGAAGTAAAAAATGACAACATTTAATAAAAAATTCCAATGTATAGTGATTCACATACAAATAAAATGAAAAAGAAAACAATAAAAAGATTCATCACAAAATAACAATAGATACATCTTTATTCTTATTTTAAAATCTGAAAGTCAAAACTTTACAGTTATAGCTCATAAAAAAATTGTAAAATTGAGCATCGTCTTAAAGGGCATCTTAAAACTAATCAACAATATCATATATCCCAAATTCATCATTCTCAACAGACACATTATCATCTTCTTCGATGTCATTTTGTGCTTCCATTGTGTCAATTTGTTCTTCCATTGGCTCTTTGATATCTGCAAGTTCTCCAAAGTGATCCTTTCCAATCATTCCTCCTAATGGTACTTGAGGTTCCTTTGACAATTTTGTCACCTTTGATTCACTAAAATCTCATTTCTTCAAGCCAACTTCTTGCATTTCATCTGGAAGAGTTGGAATAACATTAATTCTTTGTTGAATAAAATTGCACTTCATTGGGTCACTTTCAATGGCTACACAATTCTTTCCTTTTTGTAAGCAACACACTAATGTTGTACCTAATCACCAAATACAAAATAAATAATGAATTTAGATACTGTAAAAAGACATAAATTAAAAATAATATAAGATTGAAGTGTGGTTTGATAAATATTAGATCATAATTCCTACCTGAACCCGAGAACAAATCCAAAACCCAATCTCCTTCATTTGAAAATGTATCTATAAGTTAATTAACTAATCCTTGTGGTTTTTTATATATGTTAACCATCTCTCCTTTCAAATCTTTTTCCTCATATGATAGTTTTCTAACCACAACATTCTATACCAATATACTACTAGGAGTCTCTCCATCCTTTGCATTGACAAGAATAGAATTATAAGAATCATCTTTTGTCCAGGTTGCAAGATGTATACTCTCAAAATCATGTTTAAATGATTCTCTATTGGAGCTCTGAATATTAGGATTGTGCCTATAACATAAATAAGAGCAAATTCAATTAACTTGTGAATTAATAAAATTGTTTTCTAATCTTAATTGTTAAACATGCAATTTCAATATCTTACCAAATAAACTGCATCATTGTCTTTTCTTTCCCATTGAAGCTTGATTGTACTAATCCTTGTTGTGTGTCTGAATGAAATACTAGAAATCTCCAAAATGATGATGTTGTAACTTCTGTAAATCCCATAACCACTTTGTTGAAAKCTTGGTAAGTATAAGGCTCAGTATCATATCCAATGTTTTGGATATTATAACCATGAGGGATATCCGCAATAACTAGGGAGTATTCTTTTTTAGGAACAATATTTGCAAGTTGTTCACAATCACCTAATATCACTTTATATTGAATAGTGTCGAGCCCATTCCAAATGTAGTGATCAAGGGTGTCATCAAGTTGAACATTTTGAACATGTCTCCTTATTTCTCTTTCAAACTTGGTTTTTTGAATAAAACTTTTGAAAGTTTAAGGTACTTCATCTACATTCTTCTTTGACATATTTAATGAAACAAACAAATATATAGTTATATATCTATAACTATTAAAATAGAAATAAATTAACTTACAAACGAATAATATAAATGTAATAAATCAACATACCTTTTTTGATGCAACAAAAAAACGTTTCGATATTGTTGTAGATCTTGAATCTGGATAGTTGAGTTTAACATCATCCCAAGTTTCTTCATTCAACATCTTGACCATTTCCTCTTGTATTCTCATATATACCTTGTGACTAAATAAATAAATAATGTTATAATGATATATATAACAAAATACTTAGAGCATTGATATGTTAAACTGAAAAAAATAATTTTCTTGTCCTAACATAAATAAAAATAACTCAACAAACTTACTTTTTAAATTCATCACACATTTCTTCCATTGACAATTCTCCCGACCTAACACGTGATAATATAGTTATGATAAGTTTATCATCCTTCACTCCTTGTATTGATCTCCAAGGTGTTATAGTCATATTATCTGGAAGATTTTTTATGTCAGGACCTATCTTACTTGTGCCACATATCAATGGTTTAACCTTCTTAACTCCCTGATTTTTTATACTAATATTTTCCCATAGGGTGAAGATCTTATCTATCAAATCTCGTACCTATCTAGTTCTAAATTCCAAATGAAAATAGATATCCACAACTTTAAATATATCACTTCCTTTGCGAATTTTTTTCTTTTGTATTTTCATCATCAAGTGGGAATCCTATTTCCATACAACATTGCTTCTGAAACTTGACATCAACATTTGATCTCTCACCACGACATATTTCAGAAAAATCATTATCGATAAATCTCACCCTTTGAATGAAAGTCATAGACATTTTGTACTCATTATTTGTGTTATGATCCCATGCCAATAACTTTGTTTCTGAATCTGTTAAACTGACATAAATTATGCATTTGACTATCTCAAAAAGAGGATTATTGGGATATTCTTGCATCAATTCTCTTCTAGCCTCTGCAAAATGATTTCCTCCAATCACATAATATTTGTAGTCAAAATATTTTGATCTATCAAATTATTCCATCGTAGAAAATTCCATTGGGTCAACAAGAGCTAGGTAGTCAACCACATGTGCATATGGATTGTACCTAATCAATGCCTTCAAATTGTGAATATCTAAGTGATGTAGTTTTCTAATTTGATATTTTTGTTTCCCTTCTGTGGGTTTATAAAGTTGTTTCACATTCAACTGAAATGTGTGGCCATCATCAACTAAGTTCGTCATCTTCATTCTATTTTGAATGGCATTTTGTGTTGTTTTCATAATACCATCCTCTAGATCAACACCTGGTGTTATTATTTCTCTGCTACCTTTAGGACTTTCACTATAATACTATGAGCTAATAATGGCTTCTTGAACATCATCAGCATTTGTTTTCTTCCTCTTATGATTTAAATGTGTTTAATCTAAATCAACGATTTCTTCATAATCAATAGGAATGGACTCGTTATCAGTGATTGCTCTTTTGCGTTTATCTTGTTTATTCTTTTTGCGAGGAGTGATAACCTCATTAGGACTAATCTCAACAAAATCTTCATTTGGAGTTTCCTCATTTTCAAATGTAACCCTTTTAGGATCTCTAGAATGAGGATTTTTCTTTCTTATTTCATGTTCTTCTCTGTCTACTCTTGTAGGTTCAACCTCCGTTACTTTATGTTTATTTTTCTTCCTTCTTGTGTCTTTTCAATATGAAAAGCATTGATGACATCCATTATATCATTCTCTGTAGAGTAAATCCCCACTAACATTTGTGAAAGTCATTCAGCAAAATCCTGTAAAAATAAAATATAACATTTTCCTGTTAAATAAAATTAAAACATTACCATGATACTAAAAATAATAAATGACACAAAAATAAAAATAAAAAACTTACATTGCCTTTCTCATTGACATCAACAATGGATGCACATAGTTCTAAAAAGCATTCATTCTTGTTATAATTGCTCAATTTGAAATAATAACTAAACTTGATATAAGTTATGCCTTGTTTGACAAGTGCATAAACAATATATGTGGTTGGCACCAAACATATATCTCGTAACAAGCCAAGTGCCTGATAATTTCCTTGCACATGTTCTAATTTGGCACAATACATATATATATGATCTTCATTGTTGCCTTGTTTGTCTTTAACAAACCAAGAATATTCCAGTTTGTTTTCACCTTCCACAAATTTCCACTCACTAACATTCTTCATTGCCCTTGATAGCTCGGGTATTATGCTATCATTTTGTTTCCCAACATTCATGGAGGTTCTAGTTTCAATTTTGGATGTCATTATTGCAGGTTGTGATCCAGATATATTCATAGATAATCTCTTTCCTTCCATTTTTCTTATAAGATAAAAAAATAAAATTAGGCCTTTTACATTATAATAAACTAAAAAAAAAATGAATATAAGAACTAATATAAAAATAATTAAAAATAATGACCCATATTTAAAAAAAATTGACCCATGGAGTTATCAAGCTTATGACGGGACCGTGCCTTGGTCGTGCAGGGCTGGGGCGATGGCCGGCATCACCCTATCTGGGCCAGCCCCGTAGCCAAGTCGTGGGCACACCCATAGCTTGGCCATGGGGTTGGCCCCCTACGACCAAGTCACGGTCCCCAGGCACGGCTTGGCCATGTGGTTGGCCCCCCGCGACCAAGTCACGATCCCTGGGCACGACTTGGCCACATGGTTGGCCCCCCACGGACAAGTCACAATCCCCGAGACTGTGAATTGGCCAATGTTGGGCATTGCCCCATCCCCCTGCCATAGCCAAGCCATGGGCATTGCCCAGTAACCACCATGGGCCAAAACTAAAAACAAAATAAGTAAAAAACAATAAAAAAAAACTAATTTTTTTTACAAAACTATACCTAAATTTGAATTTCTTTTTTTTTCTTTTTTTTATCAAAAAATCTTAAGGATTTTGTTAAAAAAATTTGAAAAAAAGTCTCAATTTTTTAAAAAAGTAGGGATTTTTTCAAGAAAAAAATAGAAAACATCTAAAAAAATTTAAGGTTTTTAAATTTTCACATAAAAAATTATTATATGATTCAAAGATGATCTTATAATTGTTGTTTTGGTAAATGGTAAGAATTTAAAAAATAACTAACATGATATAAATTATTGTTAGTATAACGAATGTGGGATAAATAAAAATTAGGTATATTGTTTACATATATACCTAAATATACATGGACCATTGCTATGTTTAATGAATGTGGGATAAATAAATAAACATGTGAAATGTTGTATTTAACATGTAAATAACGAAATAAAGAGTAAAATTTGTTTTTAATTTTTAAGGGAAAATAATAAAGGGAAAAAATTGGGAGGAAAATTTTGAGGGGAAATTTTG
>ML784093.1:390011-420385 GCA_009831015.1 Picea engelmannii | reverse complement strand
AGATGAGGTTCTTCTGGCTTCCGCTATCAACAACAAAATGCAGCGGGGTCCCCTTCACCCACATCTGTGAATGAAAAAGGTGCTCCCCCTCTTCAGGATCTGTTGGTTCTTCTGGTTCAATTGTTGCAGTCGCGACAATAGCAGTGGGGTCTACGTCGATGATCTGTCTTTTACCAGTATTTTCAGAATCAGGTTTTGAATCAGGGTTTGGCTCCTTATCTTTGATCTCGACCACCAATGACTGTTTTGAGCGACATTCATCGGTGTTGTGCCAAGGGATTTTGTGGAAATCGCACCATTTTCTGGTGTCCTTCTTTGTCTTCCCGTGACCCTTCTTTTCCTCTGGCTTGGACTGGTTTTCGGGAGACTGTTTGTTAGGGTCGTCTTTGTCATACTTTGGTTGTTGCGGATTTGCAGACCCGAACTCTTGTTTGTTTTGGTTCTTAAATTTCTACCTGATTTTAATAATATATCGATAAGCATCACCAAGTGATGAGATGTCCAGAAAATCCATTTGAGTTTGGATGTATCTGTGTAGAGCCCCACGGTATTTCAGAACCAAATGTTGTTCAAAGTCTTTGATACCCAGCTTGGTGCGCAAGGTACGGAAGGTATTGGTGAACTATGGAACTGGTTATCCCCTCTCTTGCTGCAATGTGGTCCATCTCATGTACTGGTCCTCATAGTTGCCAACAGGGTAATAATGTTCCTTTACCACATCCACAAAAAAATCCCAAGTGGGCTCAGCCCCATATATTCCAGACTCCTCTGTGGAAATTTGCTCCCAGTAAGTTTCCCACCAATGTTTGACATGGAGGAGAGCCTTAAGGAGCGTGAATATGATCTATTCTCTGTCGGAAAAATTGTGAATGGAGAAATAACCTTCTAACAGATTTAACCATTTATCTAGGGCATCCGCATCTATCTAACCTTCAAATATAAGAATATCAAAATTGACCTGTACCTTAAAAGGTGAGGTGCCTCCAAAGTGCTCGCTTGATGAAGATGCGCCTGATGTTATCGGGAGGCGTTGAAGGATGTGGGAAAAATTCTCCATCATTTCATCCCTCTGTCGTGTGAGAACTTGCTCAAGCAACAAACTGATAGGATCGTATGCTCCGTCGTTTTTCTTTTCTTCCGCCATTAAGGGTTTCTTGGGCGTGCGAGAGTGAGGCGTGCGAGAATGATTGTCTTCAAGAAAGAAAAGCTCGAAACCCAACTTTCTATACTTGGACCTTGTTGGGGACATGCACTGAAAAAAATCGATCAAGAACAACCTGCTCTGATACCACTGATCCGGATTATTTTCGGCACGAAATGAGAGCAGAGATATAATAAAGAAATGCATAGAGATATCACAGATATTCAATAATATAACATAAATGTATCATAGATGCAACCATAAACACATATATACAGTAATACACGATTTCTATTAGTGAAATAAATGTACAGAGACTGTAAAAATACAGAGTGAAAGACTCGTTAGACTGGTGGCAGCTTATCTCTGAGAAGAGATGTGACGGATAATCGCATTCGCAAGAAGACGATTACAATGAGGCTCTGAAGGAATTTTTACAATAAATAGGAATTCCAAAAACCCTAGACATCCAAAAACCAAACCCTAGGAGATGAAGCGCCAAAAGTCATGTGGGCCCCATTTGGGTAAGTTAGTACATCAATTTCCTGGGGTCGTAACTTTTGCATGCGATCTCCGTTTTAGGCATCTGATATCCTGCTGGAAAGGTATCGTCGAGGAGATTCATTTTGGGGGCTCAATCATGCCTTTAGATATCATTGGGAAGCTCAATCCTGAAAACCCTTCTTTTAGGCCCTCAAAATGGCGTCGGAAGTTAAAAACTACTAAAAATAGTAAATTGTCAAAATTGTCAGAAAAGTGTTTTGAGCTAGTCAAAAAAGGTGGGTGTCCACCAATATCCACCTGGATCATTCATACCTCTCAATAGTAGACCTTGTGTAGAATTCACTAAAATCCTTCAATTGATCATGATAACAATTAAAAATCAACAAAATGATTAGAATGATAATGTTAGCAATTATGATTTTGTAGCCAACAATATGAAGTTGAATGTAAAACAACGACAATAACAAAAATTTGTAGCAATAAAAAAAGTTCTCTTTTTTATTTCTCTTTCTCTTTTTATAGACAAGAACTTTCCAATATGTTAGTTTTCAAGCATTCTTCTATCTCGTGATGTTCTAGGGGGTTTTCACCATAAGTTTTTTTTTTTTTTTTGAGATGGAAAATTTCATAGCTTGAGTTGAAGGTAGAAATGTCTTCAATTAGTTTCATGTGTTGTGGTTGTGTCTACAACTTTGACAAACTCTTCCTTAGACAATGGTATTTTATAAAGATTTAGCCAGCATGATTTGACCATAAGGGGAGTTTTGTCTTCGTACGTTGTTTTGATCTTACTAAACCATTATTGAAGAAGGCATATATTTCATAGGGACCTAAATTCTTATTCTAATCTTACCTCTAAAATCCTTAAATCTCGAATCATACAATAGTGCCCAATCACCAATTTAAAATTTCGTAGTCTTTATCGAGTTGACATACCTCCCGTTTCTCTATTGTTGGATAAATTCTCATATAGGGAATTGAGTTGATCAACTCTCTCTTCCTGTACTACAAAAATCTAAAGTCCCAATTCTAATGTTGTCCTAAGTGTTCAAATTTCAATTTCGTAACATAAAAATGTTACCATATACTAGCTCATATGGTTTAAAAGTTGCATTTTCCTTCCAACTGATCTAGTATGCTTATATGGTTGATGTTTGTACCATCATATAGGTACTTCTGCATAGGTCTAAGTGTCTAGATGTGTGGAAGTTGTTTAAAGCCTTCTACCTTGAGACTTTACTTTAGTCAAAGGAATTATTAAAGTAAAGTGATTTTCTTAATTAGTTGAGTTTATTAATTAGAGGAATAAAATTGATCACATTCTCTTCTTCACGTGCAAGAGGAATGGAAGCTTGGATGAATTCATCAAATATAGGAGAAAATATCGATGCTTCGTCTTCATGAGGAGCCTTTTCGTGGATTAAATCTTCAACATAGTGTGTTTCATCAAAATGTTCTTCTTTGGCATATTCACAAGGAAAATTATCCACTTCATTTTTTTGGTGTTCTTCCTCATGATTCACCCTTTCAAGTTCTCGTTCTTCAATCAAATCATTGCCTTCAATGGAATCATGAGGTGATTCATGTTCCTCTTCGAAGGGTTGGTAACCCTCTTCATAAACTTCATCCTTAGGTTCTTTCCTTTGAGATATGTGATCTTCAAGGCTCCTGTCCAAGGCATGCTCAAGATATGGAGGTTCTTCATTAACAAACTCTTCATTTTCAATAGATTATTCCTTTTGGGCATGGTGCGCTTCCCTAAGGTATCTTATAATAAGGTCTAAGAAAAAACCTTCCTTTTTAAGGCCTGCGATGAGCTCTTGAAGAATGCCTCATATGTCTAGCATTGTGGTTTTGAAAACTCAAGAAACCTGCTAATGAGATCTATGAAAGAGGATAAACCTTTTGGTTTGCAACAACTCTTGATCCAATCTTGTACTCCAAATGACAAGGAAAGTATAAACAATTTTACTAGTACATACTCATCTCTTTCTTTTATCTTATGTATGTACTTCACTAACTCTCCAATGTGAGTAATGGGAAATCCTCTGAATTATGGAGAGTTTTCTGACCGTTTTATGTGAAAATCATTTGGGTATCCCTAAAAAATTTCAAAATCAATAGAAGGATACATTTGATCCTAGGGTGCCATGATTATATTTCTTGAGAATACACAAGATCACAATGTTGAAAGTGGGATGACACCTAGAAATATATTAGTGGAGTCGTCAGATGATCTCTCTAGGATCATCAAAGAAAGATGAGTGAACTACCCTTAGTGGAGTCGCCAAGAAAAATTGTAAGATAAAGGATTCGAGAGAAAGTTTACCAGATATATGTCATTGAGGAGAATGACTCAATCCTCCTCGGCAAGGGTGCCATAATGTTATTTGCAAGATTTGTATTTGTGCAAATCCCAACACAAGATACTCAAATATTGCATAACTATGGAAGAACCTACCATTGTCACCTAAGTATGGACTTCCCTCGTTTTAGTGATGGAAGAGGTCCACTAAAAGGGATGCTTCCCTTGTGACCTCGTGGGATCAAAAAACAAGTTTAGAATCCAAGCCTATCGCCCCCGATCTTGGTCACAGGATGATTGTTGTAAGTCATGGAAAAAGAATAAGTTGGAAGATAATTTGTGTGCTTGCCCAGAACAAGAACACTTTGTAGCATATATTATAATAAGTGTTCTTGTTCTGGGCAGGTACTCAAATTATCTTCCAACCTCTTATTTTCCATGACCTACACCAATCATCCTGTGACCAAGATAGGGGGTGATAGGCTTGGCTTCTAAACTTGTTTTATGATCCCTTGAGGTCACCAGGGAAGTAGCAATTCTAAAGTAAAAGTATACAAAAATAACCTCTCACGACACTAGACAAGACAACTTGCAATGATTGTTACAAATTTGCAGCGATAGACAATTATATGATAGCAGTAAATGATTTGTAACAACAACAACAATTAGTTCTAAAAAATGCAACAATTGACCATGAAAACTTAGCATAGATCCACTAGAATATTATCCAATTGTTAGATGTTATTTATGAGTAAGGTAAGCCACCAAAAAATGAGTGTATGTAGCAAATTAAATTTCTTTCAGATGGTTGTAGAAAACTTTTATAGCAGTAGCAATAAATATAATGAGTTTTCCAATGTTGTGTTAGTACAATTAGTAGAGAGATTGAGGGTTTTAAAATAGAGTGTTTATTAATGAGTTCACCAAGAGAATAACTTCTTAGATCAATGCATTTTTTGAGTATGGAGTCTTCTAATGAAACTAATCTTGAACGTCGGCCTACTTGAAACCAAGAGGTAGGATTCAAACCCTAAGGTGCAAGCACACTTGGTCATTAGGCTTTGAATCTTGAGGAGAAGGACTTCTAGGGTGCAAACACATTTGGGCCCTAGAAACTATTTCTCCCTTCTTGTAGTTTCAACTAGGTCAAAGATCAAAAGTCTAGGGAAAAAATCTTAAAGTGATAGCACTTTAGGGATTTAGGGTTCTAACCCTAGCAAGGATAATTAACCAATTTCTAGATAAATACAACCTTGTGAGAGGAAGAAGCACTTATGTTCCTCTCTTAGGGTTTCACCAAACAAGATTCCTTCCAACAAATAGCAATTTCACCATAAACATTAATAGCATGAAAATAAATTGCAGAGATACACTTCCTTCATCCAAGAAACCAAGAGAATGTAACCCTAATTGCAAAAATATCCATCCAAAATCAGCAAATCCATCCATAAGAGACCTCTCCAAGCATATCGCACGAGAGAGAAAGAGCTAGTAACCTCAAAAGGGCAAACAATTTCAGAAGTTTCTCTCACAAAGGTGAGAAGTGATGATCCTAAAATGAAAGTGAGGTTTACCCTTTTTATATGAGGCTAAACTCACACATTTTTACACATAATTTGTCAAAAACATAATACAAGTGGGTTTGACCCCTCATTTAACCTTTACAATGTGTAATAAATGCAAAATACATCAAAATTCCCACATGTGTGAGACGTCAAGGACTAGTTGGAGGGTGACATCAAGCCTCCAAAGGCTAGGGTAGGACCTCCAAAGGACATGTGGCATCCTCCAAGGTGAAGCAATGTGAAGTGAGGTGTCTCCTCACCCAACGTCATGCCAAATCATCTCAGGTACCCATGCATCTATCAAACCCTAGCAACGTCCAACCATAGAAGGAAACATCAAGGTCAAATGGGTGACATCAAGGGTCTCCATGCACTACGTCCAAGGAGTAAAGGGTTGCATCCCATCTCTAGATAATGTCTAAGCCACTATTGTTGCAATGTCCTCCATCCTGTGGATAAATAGACTCTAGGGTACTTTTCCCATCCTGTGGAGCCTCTAGCCCATACATATGCCATCATGAATAAGTTTGCTTATACCAATCCCATCTATCCATTGTTCAAAGTTATAAGAATGTAAGGGACATTGTATGAGGATGGTGAGTCACTGGATGACCCACTACTCTCCATCACATGTGCCAAGGTCCTTTAAATAAAGGCACAATGTCCTAGGTACAAGCTCAAGGACGTCCCTCAAGAACCATGTCAGGTTCAACCAAACAAATCAAAGTATAAAACAAGGTTAGCCAAAGTTCACAAGGAACATTAGTCCTTGAAGCATGCAAACAAAGTTGTAATTTAAGACATTATACATGTAAGAAATTCACCTTAGTATCCCCTTCAAGCATCAGACCATCCCAGGACCCCATGTGAGTTTCCATGTTTAAGTATGGGAGGGCCGTCATCCAACCCTATTAAGTGTGTCACCTAGATAGGAAATAAAATAACCCCAATAGAGGGATATGTCCCGAGAGTGACAAGGGAAAGTAAAAATCCACCAAGAGTAAGTGTGAAAGTGATATGGTTTTAGGGCTTACTTCATGGCTTATGTTGTCATACATACATCTCTATGAGCGCCTTTGTGGAGGGAGTGCTTACTCTTGAGTTAACCCATAATTACATGTTATTTTTCCCAATCCCCTTTATCAACCATCTTTCAAATCCCGTTATCATATTTTCAAGTCCCCTTTATAAGGTTTCAAGCTTTAGCATTGCTATTTGGGACCAAGGCAGGCACTAAAAGAGTAGAGCTCAAGTTTGGACTGGCTTTTGTTAGTCCTTATTTTCTATATTCCTTTCTTTCTTTATCATCGATTTTTTATTCTTTTAGTAGCTGCTGCAATCAAGCTCTGGGCCTTTAGCCCCTCTTCTCATGAGATAATGGACCATAGTTTAATTTTAGTACATTATGAGAGGATCCACGATGGAAATTTTTAAGTATGGTGGGGGACTAAACATTACGATTGGGAGGGCCCCTCAGTATTACCCCTTTTCCCTAGGTAATGACAACATAGGACTAGGTCACATAAGTTGACCAGCAAGGTGAAACAAGGCATCTGACACAATTTCCCAAACTAGTGATCTGTTATCCAACTTCAACCCAATATCCTCATCCACAGGCCTGACAAATTAAGCACAACACTTTGCATAAAAGAATGACTAACATACCTCGTGGTTATGATGGCTTACCATCTCCCATACTCTGGGTTGCTTGAATGTGATGAGCCTTGGTTGACCTTTAGTTGTAAAGGTGAATGAGGGGAGTTTTTGGGCTATCATATGTTAACATGTTGATCATCACCATGGTCAGGATCATGTTCTCCATTGTGATCCATGAGACATGATCTCCTCTAGTTACCCCTAGGCGTGGGGGGGTAACATACATGCTGATAGATTATGAGATGGGTCAAAACTAGTACAAACTAAGACTACACGATGTGTTCAACAATCTTGACATGAAGATTAGCTCTACATGGTTGTCAACTTTGAAATTATGAGTGATATAATTTTTTGTGGGTTCTATAATGTTTTTGTTTCTAGACAGTGAATTCAAATTTCACTAGGTATAGAATCATTTTGTTTCGCCATATAGATAAAATGTTATCACAGAAAAGGTAAGGGATGCAAATAAGGTTACACAAGCCCATGTTGTTGCTTGAGTAGGCCTAATGGTTAAGAACATATGTTTCCTCCTAGGAGGTCACGGGTTCAAATCCAGAGGGGGGTAGGGTATGTACACTACCATAGACTTTAGTAGTCAAATCGTTGCATGGAGGGGGTCCCTTGTCCCATAAACAAGGGAGTCTCATACACCAATTTGGTGTTTGGCTTGGTCAAGACCTTAAAATTAGATTACTATTATTATTATATATTAATATTGGTAAACCAAACAATTTTTAAGTCCTCCCATTGCTATTATACCTTTTCTACAATTCCACCATCAATTCAAATAGTAAAAAAATTCTCAGCTCTAATAGGTAGAATGCACTAAAGACGGGGTATAGTACCTATCAAAATAAATCTCTCATGCAAACAAATTTTTCTTGAAATTTCCTTATAGTTAAAGGTTGCAACCTTACATCCTGATTCAGATAGTATTTCCAATGAACCTCTTGATGCAATTCGAAAACACAAATGTCGCCTCTAAAAATCCAAAAAAGCTACTATGCACAAACAATGATGTGGTTCCTCATTCAAGAAGAAAATCCCAAAGGATTAGATTTTAGAGTGGAAGCTAAAATGATACGAGCGTACCAATGTTACTTATGGTAGGACAACCTTCTAAATGAATCCCAAAGATCTATGCTAAAAACAAATTCTTGCCTTTTAAGTTAGAACTAATACATAATAGGTGAAAACCATTTCCACCACCCTTGGTATCCCTTTTAAAAAAACATGATTTTTGTGAAGGCATATAATTGTTCTTCACATGAGAGACTTGGTGATTCCTTAAAAGGTAGCATGGTCCTTTCCTAAACCATTATTTGCATCCATCCTATTGTCTTTGTTACTTAGGACACTGCCAACTACTATAGAATCTATTATTTTATATTTTGAAGGTCCTTGCTCTTAATTCATCAACATATTAGGTTTGTATTTTTGGAAACTGAGATTCAAGTGTTATGGAAGATTTATGGGCCATGTCACTTATACTCTAGAAAATACCATGAAACAATACTTGAATAATAAACGTAGCACTCTACTCAACAAAGACATGATGGAGATAGATTTATGATCAAAACATAAAATATATACTTCAAGATGACATGTACTCAAACTCTCTCTTTCTAATAGATAGTAAATCCCAAGTGCATGTCCAGTATTCCATTTCCTTTACCCATATAAGATAAGATAAGATAATTTTATTAATGCCTAATAGACGACCATAAATAAAGGTCATTATGATTGTATATTTTATAGTGACAAAAGTTTATAGTTATAAGAGTTATAGGTTATAAGGGTTCCATTAATTAGGGCTTAAGGACTGTGGGTTACAGGAGTTAACAACTAAGGCAATAAATTTCAAATTTTGGTTTCTTTCTAACCCTGTTGTTTGAATAAATTGTGGTTCCAAGAATTTTTTTATCTACAACATGCTAAGGATCCCTATTTTCAATGGCTACACAACCCTAATTTGAATTGTTTTTAACATTCTACAGATCCCTATTTTTCATGGCTACAAAACCCTATTTTTCGAAGTGTTTTTAAACATGCTACAAATCCCTATTTTTAGTGGCTACAAAAACTTGTTTTCTAAAATAACATTTTTAGTAGTTACAGATCCTATTTTCCGTGGTTGTGGAACACGATATCAATGAAGGTACAATCATTGGTATTTTCATTTTAACCTAAGCTTATAAATACAAAGATTTTGGAAATTTGAACTAACAATGAAACTAGAAAACTTGATTTAGAAAACCATCATGACAAGTAAAGTACCATTGTATAATGAGACATTTATGTTTTCCTAAATGAGTAAGAGTTGTAAGTTCCTAACTATGAGTTGCACAACATTGACATTCTAGAACTTTTGTTAAGCTTTAGAAGTACTCCCTAGTCTAAAATGTGTGCTCATTGAATAAATGTACTTAAATTCTTTCCTTGTTTACTAATAATGTTGTAGGTGGCTGAAATTCCCTTGATGAATGAAGTAATACATGCTAAAAAAAATTTGATTGATATTAGCTAAATTTCTATTGATTGATGAAACTAGGCATTTGTTCCTTCACAATAATGTTGTTGTCTAATTGTCCCTCCTTTCATCGAACTTGCTAGTTGTAGATATTAGGGATTAGGGGCTTTAAGGGATATATGTCTTATTATATCTTCTTAGATTAGTATTAGTTATCAAAATTTTATTTTTTAAGAAAACAATATTTAAAACAAGAATTCCACCAGTCTTGCATATACTACATTGCATTGTTCAAAGTAGATGTCTCTGCTCTGAATATTTTCTTTTAGTCCAAAAAATGTTGATTATTGGATGTTTTTTTTTCCTGGGAATACAACATAGGAAACCCTCGAGTACTTCCCCACATTTCATGGATGGTAAACGAGGTAAATCGTTCGGCCTGATTACGGGCTTAACCCGGTGGGGACATCAAGTGAGGCCCTATAAAAGCTCCTGGTCAGATATTTGACCTCGGAACCTTAATCAAGCAAACAACATCAGTCATCCACTTGATCTAACCCATCGATCTTTTGATTTATTATTGGATGTTTGTTTGAAGTTGAATGTAATTACGCATCAAGTTTTCAATGTTTGTTCAATGCCTCAAATTCCAAATTGACATCGAAGGTTTAGAATTTATGTTGACAATTTATGTTGACTAGACATTGAACATTCTATGTTTAATGCAATTACACATTGAACTTTTGACATTTGTTCAATTTCTCAAATGTCAAATTAATGTCAAAGGTTCAACATTTACATCAGCTAGAAATTCAATATTTGACGTATAAAGGTTCTTCAATGTTTTTGAAAATAAGGAATTCCACTTTGCATGGACACGTGGAAGGTCAATCTAATGTTGAACTAATGTTAGTTAATTGGTGAATAGTGGAGATGAAATGAAAAACTTTTGATTTGGTTATTGTCGGTTTTTCGACATGTAGTCGACTTTCAAAACATTGATCTAATATCATACTAGTGTTGGTTAACTTATGAATAATGGACATGAAATGAATTTTTTGATGTGCTTATGATCCAGGTGGATATCGGTGGCCACCCACCTTTTCCAACTGGCTCAAAACATGTTTCTAGCAATTTTGGTAATTTACTATTTTTAGCAATTTTTAACTTCCGGGGCCATTTTGAGGGCCTAAATGAAGGTTTTTTTGGGATCGAGCTTCTCAATGATAGTTGTAGGCTTTGATTGAGCCTCGTAAATGAATCTCTTTGACGATACCTTTCTAACGAGCTATTATGCACCCCAAACGAAGATCGTATGCCAAAGTTACAACCCCGGGAAGTTGATACACCAAACTACCCAAAACGAGGTCCACAAAACTGTTGGCTTTTCATCTTTCGGGGTTAGGGTTTTGGGTTGTATTTATTATAAAAAGGCCTTTGGAGCCTCATTGTAAAATCTTCTTCTTGCGAATGTGAGTAGCGGACACATCTCTTCTTAGAGATAAGCTGCCACCATTCTAGCGAATCTTTCACTCTGTATTTTTACAGTCTTTGTACATTTTCGCTCATTAATAGAAAATTGTGTATTACTGTATCAATGTGTTTATGGTTGCATCTCTGATACATTTCTATTATATTATTGGATATCCGAGATATCTCTGTACATTTCTTTATTATATCTCCGCTCTCATTTCGTGCCAAAAATAATTCAGATCAGTGATATCAGAGCAGGCTACTCTCGATAATTTTTCAGTGCATGTCCCCGACAAGGTCTGAGTATAGCAAGTTAGCTCTCGAGCTTGTCTCTCTTGAAGACAATCGCTCTCGCATGCCCAAGAAACCCTTCATGGCGGAAGAAAAGAAAAACGACGAAGCAAACGATTCTATCAATATGTTCCTTGAGCAAGCTCTCACGCGACAGAGGGACGAAATGATGGAGAATTTTTCCCACATCCTTCAACGCCTGTCGATAGAAACATGCGCATCTTCATCAAACATCCACTTTGGAAGCACCTCTCCTTTCAAGGTACAGGTTAATTTTGATATTCTCATATTTGAAGGTCAGATAGATGCGGGTGCCCTAGACAAATGGTTAAATCTGTTAGAAGCTTATTTCTCTATTCATAATTTTTCGGACAGGGAAAAGATCACCTTCGCACTCTTTAATGCTCTCCCCTATGTCAAAAATTGGTGGGAAACTAACTGGAAGCAAAGTTCCACAAAGGAGTCTGGAATATATGGGGTCGAGCCCACTTGGGATTTTTTTGTGGATGCGGTAAAGGAACAATATTACCCTGTTGGCAACTATAAGGACCAGTACATGAGATGGACCACACTACGGCAAGAGAGAGGCCAAGCAGTTGTGGAGTTCACCAATACCTTCCATACCTTGCGCACCAAGTTGGGTATCAAAGACTCCAAATGAAATTTGGTTCTGAAATACCATAGGGCTCTACACAGATACATCCAAACTGAAATGGATTTTCTCGACATCTCATCACTCGGTGTTGCTTATCGATATGTTGTTAAAATCCAGCATAAATTTAAGCACCAGAACAAACCAGAGTTTGGGTCTATAAATCTACAAACCCTAACAAACAGTCTCCCGAAAACCAGTCCAAGCCACAGGAAAAGAAGGGTCGCAAGAAGACAAAGAATGACACCGAAAAATGGTGCAATTTCCACAAAAGCCCCTAGCACAACACCAATGAATGTCGCTAAAAAGAGTCATCGGTGGCTGAGATCAAATACAAGGAGTCGAACCCTGATTCAAAATCTGATTATGAAAATACTGGTAAAAGACAGATCACCGACGCAGACCCCACTGCTATTGTCGTGACCACAACAATTAAACCAGAAGAACCAACAAATCCTAAAGAGGGGGAGCTCCTTTTTCATTCACATATGTGGGTGAAGGGGACCCTACTGCATTTTATTGTTGATAGCGGAAGCCAGAATAACCTCATCTCAGCAGAGGTCGTAAAATAATTGGGATTGTCGACAACACCACACCCACAACCATACAACAACGAGTGGCTTCGCTAAGGACGAAATATTTGTGTCAGTCAATAGTATCGATTGTCATATGACATCCAACCCTTCAAGGATGAGGTATTATGTGATGTTGCCCCACTGGATGTCTGTGACATTCTCTTGGGCCAGCCATATATGCAGAAACGCCATGTTGTTTATGAGTCTTGACCCTACAATGTCATTGTTTCTCTGGGGGGTCATCTCTACAGAATACCAGAGGTAGTTCTGACTATTGTTCAACCTAAACAGTGTCGCAAGGTAGTATCTCATACTGCAAAATTCAACTTCTTCACAATCTATTCAAAAGGTGAACAGACAGACACTGCAACCACTACAGCCTCGCCTCAAGCACCTTCTATCCAACAGAAGTAGGTCGACAAGATTCCAACAAAGTGTAAATATTCCTTCTGCACACAGGCATCTCATGTAAACAGACTGGTTAAAAAGGTCCAACCCTTCCAGCCACATGTTCATGACAACCATCAACAAGCTAAGCAGCGCAACTTCTCCAACAAGGCAAGCAGCTCATCACGATGCAGATTCAGCAAATGCTTTTCCCTCTCCCCCGGGCACTCAACGCAATGGAGATTGTTATCCCCACTTGTTAGGGATAACTAGGACATCACGTCTCGAGGCCCACAGGTCCTAGACATGGAGTACCGAGAGAAGGATTGACCTGAGCATGGCCCTGGAGGGCCTACCTTTTCTTCTTCCATCATCCTTATCTTGTCAGCAAAAACAACATCCATCACCATCGGTTTGGTCCTGTATCAAAAGGGGTTCTTGCTCCATGAGGTAATTAGTCCAAGTATCTAGGTATGTGTCACATTTGATCATTAAAACCTTTAAATGTATGCATCTAATTCCTTTTATTTCTAACGACTTTTTGGATCTTACATCTGCCCACTTGACCATGTTTGGGGGGATTGACAGGGTGTCCTAACAAGCCTTTGTCCATATGTTTTGGTTTTCACTGGGGGGACTTCTGAAAAGCCATCATCCGCTCCCATCATAGCACCACTATTTCATCTTATTTCCCGCTCATTTGTCCCACTCCCCTTGTCTGGGCATTGGGTTGACCTATTTTCAGTATTGCACCTTATCTCGTAGGAAGAAGGGGCTAAAGGCCCAGAAGGTAAAAGCAAGCTGGTAAAAGATCAAAGCCTAAAAATGAACCTAAAGATGCTTCACCCAAGGATCCCTGAGAAAGCAATAAAACGCTTCTCAACAAGAAACAAGAAGGACCCGAAAAAAAATAATAAAACAAGACCTAATCAGAGGATAGGGGGTCTCATCACAAGCCAGCCTATTAGGTCCATGGGTACCTAGCAATATGACATTGCCACCAACTGGTTACCATGGCAGGGCAATGACTCTTGGTCGCATGGACAAGGGAAAGGGGGTCTCGTCACGAGCCATCCTTCTCATCTCTGCAAAAGTACTTGTGGGTAATGTTGTCAGCGCTGGTCACCATGCCAAGGCAGTGTCCCCTGATTAGCTTTTGAACAAAAAAAAAGAAAATAAAAGAATAAAAAGAATAAAGGCAAGAATGGGCTTGGAAAAAATGAATCCATGACAGGGACAACTCGCCTTCTACAAAGGCACCCACAGGTAACACATTGCATCCTTGGCCCTTATTGCTCCCACATGCTTGGACATCCCCTGACCACATCATCCACTTACATGGCTTGGATGAGATATCTCTCGGAACTTTCCTTTTTCTATGGACACTAGCCCAATAGGAAGCCTTGTCCTTTTCCCCGGACTTGTATTATAGGCTTGTGTAACGTCTTTGAGCTACTGATTGATGTATTAGGGATTTTATGCATGTGTTTAATAATATTAATGATGAAATGTGATTGGCATTACTATGATCCCTGTGACTGATGAGCCCATGGAGGGCGTAGCCTTTGATGTGCAAGACCATACTCGATGGACAAGTACCATTTGGACCAGTACACATGGGGAGATGATCAGTTCGGACCTCCATGGGGATGAAGATCCCACCAGATGGATGTTGAGACCCCATCAGGGGGTAGAGACATGGCAAAGGTTGATCAAAGTCTTTTCACCAGAGAAGAAGAGGATGTCCCATCAGAGGTACCCCGGCATGGATTAACCTAGGGGGATGAGCTCTTTTCACTGAGACGTTGGCCTTGGAAGGCCTGGGACGTCACCTTTGATGACAATGACAACATCCAGCCTATTAGACGTCTTTGGAGGCAGATTCGGCAGTAGTGGCATGCGTGGCATGTTGGAGAAGCTCCTGGAGGGCTAACGTTTTTCTCCAGGATGCCCCATTTGCCCTAGAAGGGGCTAACGCCTCCCTTAGAGGGGATTCTTATCTCTTTATAGCTCAATTAGGGTTTTAATTTGATAATTTTATGTAAAACAATATGATTTTGATAATGTGGCCTTGTCGGCCTTTTACCTTACCTAAAATGTAAAATTAGGTCAAGGTTTTGTATAAATGAGAGATTTTATCTCTCATTGTTTTGACACAACTTACTCACTCATTAGTGAGGTCTGAAATTGGCGCCCTATCTTGGGTTATTAGATAATTTGGTGATGCACACTTGTTGAAGGAAGGCTATTCTGGCATATTTTGGTTTCTCTCTTGAAGGAAGGTGTTACAACTAGGGTTTGCACATTTATTTCTTGGTGAATTGTAAGTATTTTTCTGCAAAACTTCTTGAATGAATGGTCGTAGTTTAATTTCTTGCATGTATTTATGATTATTGTTGAACAAAAACCCTAGGTGACAAGCACACAAGTAGGTCCTTGTCTCATGTCCCTTGATAGAGAGATTTTCAACCATTGAAGAGGGAAAAGAGAGCCTAGTCGTAGCTACACTCCTTTCTCCTTCTCTCCCTTTGCTAGTCGTACCTATTTGAGCTCAAGAAGGAGAAGACGTCCCATGCCTAGGTCATCTACATTTAGGGTCGTTTTCTTTTGGGGTTTGATGATAAAGCCTTGTTGTAGCAACACTCTCCCTAATTTGACTCTCTTGTCTTGACTTTATCTTTCATGCTAGTTGTTTTTTCCATCCAAGGAAGGAGGAGAGAGCACGAGGCCTTGCCATAGAAACACCAGAGTGAGCCTCTCTCCCCTAGGGTTTTGTCTCTGAGGTCCTGCCATAGCAGCACTTCAGAGCTCTTCCCTCCAGTCCTTAGCCGCCCTCCTTCAACTTGTGCATCCTTCACTCTTGACTCCACTAAAACCTAAGGCATTGATCTAGAAGTCCTCCAACGTTGAAGTGAAATTGGTCAAACAACTTTCAAACTCTTTGAATTTTAAACCCTAACTACACTAACCCTAGCTCTAGCTAACCCTACTGACCCTAAGTTGATGACGTCATCCTTGGTTATTACATCTTAATGCAGCAACGTTTTACTTTATGAGCAATTGAATGGTAGTTAAAGGCATTAATTAAGTCAAGTATTGATTTATTGCATTGAATGTCATATCGATCTATTATTTATTGGTGAAGTGACATTATCTTTCAGTGTTATTTTGTAAACATTGACTTCGTCAACATTTGCTTTCAAATTGTTGATATTGAATATCAAATTGTCTTTAATATATATGAAGTACTAACCAGAGCCTTCATATATCAGTTTATTGTTTCTTTGTTCTCGGGCAGGGATTCTACTTGGTTATCTTTATTGGCTATAAGTCGGACTATTTGTTTCGGTGGTGATCTGTGAAGGGGGAAACTTGTTATTGTCTGATTATCCTTTAGCCTCTTCAAAACCCCAGGTCATCGGGGACGTCTTCCCTGGGCCTCACCTCCCTAAAGAGAAAGAACCTTCCCATAGTGGTGACATTGGGTGGGATAGCTTCTTGTTACGCCAGTTTGGCCCTCTACTTTATAACCTTTCTTCCTAGCTACAAACTGTGAAATAAAATTTTGGTGTCGTTGTTAGGGAACACTGAGTCAAACCTTCCTCAGACGACATTTTTCGGTAAGCCTTACCTCTAGAGATTTATCTAACAAGCTTACCTGGAGACTCCACTAGGGTGTTTTCCCTTATCCTTTGATAGTTTCAGGCAAATTATCTGGCGACTCCAATAATTTTTTCAGGGTGCCACCTTACTCTCAAAATATGTGATATTTCCAAGTTATGGGATCATGGCACACAGGGAACAAATGTATTTGAGTATTGATTTCAAAAGTTTTCAAGGATACCCAAATTACTTTGATACAAAATGGCTAAACAACTCTCCAACGTTTTTGGGCCTCCCAACTCCTCACATCGTAAATTTTTTGGAGTATTTGAACAAGATAAAGTTGGGAGCAGAGGATGGTCTAATAAAATTATTCATACTCACTCTACCATCCTACTTGCAATATCGGTTTAAGAGTTGTTGCGAAGACAAGGGTATATCATCTTTCATACACCTCATCAGTAGGTTCATTGGCCTTACCAGACCATGATGCCAAACGTATGAAGATGCCCTTCATAATCTCACAATAGCCTTGGAAGATGGGGGATTCATCACTGAGATTGTGGCAGATCTCAGAAATGCTTATCATGTTCAACATCAAGAACCCTTTAATGTGAAAAATGAGATCCATGAAGAACGTTGTCAACCCCTTGAAAAGGAGCATAATTTTTCCCATGATTCAATAGAGTGCAGTGAAGACATGACTAAAGAAGTGAATTATGAGGATGAAGCACCAGTAACCAATCCTCAGCCTGATGAAGCCCTCCAAGATCTTATCCCTCCTACACAAGATGAAGAGAATAAGGTAAGTCATTTTCCTTTCCAATTTTTTTATGATACCTTGTTCTATGACTTAGAGAGTGAAGAGGAAATGGAACCCTTGGACAAGCTTGATCCTCTATGTCTGAAGACTGAAGATGTGGAAGAAGATCTTCCACTTGATGAAGTTATCTGAACACTTGAAGTTGTTGCACAGGAAGGATTAAACAAGGTGAGTTATTTCAAAATTTTCAATGATTCTTTATTTTATGATGTAGAGAGCAAAGAAGTATCGAATGTTTTAACCCCTTCATGTTATGATGAAGATAATGACTTTGTTGATAATTTTGATGAATTCATTCATGTCGGGAAACATGGATGGGATATGATTAGATATGATGGTGATCCCATGTACGGCATTGATGGTCCTTTCCAAAGGTTTCCTTTGCATTTATCACATGAAGTTACTAATAATTTTGACATATGGCAACAAGAACCTGATCTTATTCAGACACCCAGGGATGACCTGATGCTATGCTCTCCGAATAATTTTCGGTCATACCTTGAGGACTTTGATGACTGTTCTTCTGAGCACTTGGATCTATTTTATGAAGAAAATTATCAACCATCATTATGCTCAGATATTTATAAAAATGAGGAAGTTACTTCCCTGAAGCAGGATACTTGTGATAAGATTTTCCACCCTCCTTTGATCACTTTACCTTGCTTTGTCACTGAAGGTATGGTTTGGAAACATGTCCCTTTTCCCAAGTCTCCTGTAAGACAAAACCTCATTCTGGATTTTAGGGGAAAGTTGAGTACCTCAAGAAGAATCTTATTATCACAATTTTCCAGCTTCCCCTTTAGGAATGGTCAATCATCCTTTCAGTTTTTGCTAATCCCTTCTCAGGCCTTAAGTTGTGAAGACGTCCAAGGTAGCTAGCATTCAGATTCCTTGATTTGGTCTTTTGAACCTTTGACTTTTCACAATCCATTTCTGAGATGGATTGAGCACTCTCCTGAGGGCCTGACCTGGCACAATTTTATCCCTCCCACCCGCCTCCATGAGTTAGACTTTGTGATTTCCAGTGATATGATATATATTCTAACTCATGACATTTTTGTGCTTGATTTATCACTATTTTGGTTTATGATGAAGCACAAAGGTAGGTATCATGGGACGTTAGTGGATTGGCTTCACTGGTTGTTTGACTACACCCATTATTTCAGCCAATAGGTAAGTACAGGTAAGAAGTTTGCTTTCACATTCTTACTTATTGGTTGGTTTATTTTAGTCTCTATATATATGTATGTTGGGGTGTCATTACCACCCCAATTTTGTTACCGATGCTTCTTTTGAGATCAAGCAGGTCTGTAGGTTATGCCAGAGATGCTAAGGTTCTCATGTGCTCTACGATGAGCACATGTCCCCAAGTTGGAGCCAGATGTTATCCCCACTTTTTAGGGATAACTAGGAGATCATGTCTTGAGGCTCACAGGTCCTAGACATGGAGTGTCGAGAGAAGGATTGACCTGAGCATGGCCTTGGAGGGCCTACATTTTCTTCTTCCATTATCCTTATCTTGTCAACAGCAACGGCATCCATCACCATCGGTTTGGTCCTTATCAAAAGAGGTTCTTGCTCCATGAGGTGATTAGTCTAGGTATAATGGTATGTGTCACATTTGATCATTAAAACCTTTAAATGTATGCATCTGATTCCTTTTATTTCTAACGACTGCTTGGATCTTACATTTGACCACTTGACCATGTTTGGGGGGATTGACAGGTTGTCCTAGAAAGCCTTTGTCCATATGTTTTGGTTTGCCATTGGGGGGGATTCTGAAAATCCATCGTCCACTCCCATCATAACACCACTATTTCATCTTATTTCCCGCTCATTTGTCCCACTCCCCTTATCTGGGCATTGGGTTGACCTATTTTCAGGATTGCACCTTATCTCGTGGGAAGAAGGTGCTAAAGGCCCAGAAGGTAAAAGCAAGCTGGTAAAAGATAAAAGCCTAAAAATAGACCTCGAGATGCTTCGCCCAAGGATCCCCGAGAAATAAATAAAAAGCTTCTCAGCAAGAAACAAGAGGGACCCGAAAAAAAATAATAAAACAAGACCTAATCAGAGGATAGGGGGTCTCATCATGAGCCAGCCTATTAGGTCCATGGGTACCTACCAGTATGACATTGCCACCAACTGGTTACCACACCAGGGAAGTGACTCTTAGTTGCATGGCCAAGGGAAATGAGGTCTCATCACGAGCCAACCTTCTCATCTCTGCAAAAGTACTTGTGGGTAATACTTTTAGCTCTGGTCACCGTGCCAAGGCAATGTCCCCTGATTAGCTTTTGAACAAAAAAAAAGCAAATAAAAGAATAAAAAGAATAAAGGCAAGAATGGGCTTGGAAAAAATGCATCCATGACAGAGACAACTCGCCTTCTACAAAGGCACCCATAGGTAACACGTTGCATCCTTGGCCCTTACTGCACGCACATGCTTGGACATCCCCTGGCCACATCATCCACTTACATGGCTTGGATGAGATATCTCTCGAAACTTTCCTTTTTCTGTGGACACTAGCCCAATAGGAAGCCTTGTCCTTTTCCTCGGACTTGTATTATAGCCTTGTGTAACGTCTTTGAGCTACTGATTGATGTATTAGGGATTTTATGCATGTGTTTAATAATATTAATAATGAAATGTGATTAATATTGCTATGATCCCTGTGACTGATGAGCCCATGCAGGGCATATCCTTTGATGTGCAGGACCATACCCGATGGACAGGTACCATTTGGACAGGTACACATGGGGAGATGATCAGTTCGGACCTCCATGGGGATGAAGAGCCCACCAGATGGATGTTGAGACCCCATCAGGGACTAGAGACAGGACAGAGGTTGATCAGAGTCTTTGCACCAGAGAAGAAGATTATGTCCCATCAAAGGTACCTCGGCATGGCTTGGCCTAGGGGGATGAGCCCTTTTCACTGAGACGTTGGCCTTGGAAGGCCTGGGACGTCACCTTTGATGACCATGATGACATCCAACCTATTGGACGTCTTTGGAGGCAGACTGGGTAGCAGTGGCATGCGTGGCATGTTGGAGAAGCCCCTGGAGGGCTAACGTTTTGCTCCAGGATGCCCCATTTGCCCTAGAAGGGGCTAACGCCTCCCTTAGAGGGGCTTCTTATCTCTTTATATCTCAATTAGGGTTTTAATTTGATAATTTTATGTAAAACAATATGATTTTGATAATGTGGCCTTGTCAGCCTTTTACCTGACCTAAAATGTAAAATTAGGTCAAGGTTTTGTATAAATGAGAGATTTTCACTCTCATTTTTTTGACACAACTTACTCACTCATTAGTGAGGTCTGAAATTGGCGCCCTATCTTGGGTTATTGGATAATTTGGTGATGCGCACTTGTTGAAGGAAGGTCATTTTGGCATATTTTGGTTTCTCTCTTGAAGGAAGGTGTTACAACTAGGGTTTGCACATTTATTTCTTGGTGAATTGTAAGTATTTTTCTGCAAAACTTCTTGAATGAATGGTTGTAGTTTAATTTCTTGCATGTATTTATGACTATTGTTGAACAAAAACCCTAGGTGACCAGCACATAAGTAGGTCCTTGTCTCATGTCCCCTTATAGAGATATTTTCAGCCATTGAAGAGGAAAAAGAGAGCCTAGCTGTAGCTACACTCCTTTCTCCTTCTCTCCCTTTGCTAGTCGTGCATGTTTGAGCTCAAGAAGGAGAAGACCTACCAGGCCTAGGTTATCTACACTTAGGGTCGTTTTCTTCTAGGGTTTGATGATAGAGCCTTGTTGTAGCAACACTCTCCCTCATTTGACTCTCGTGTCTTGACTTTATCTTTCATGCTAGCCGTTTTTGCCATCTAAGGAAGGAGGAGAGAGCATGAGGCCTTGCCATAACAACACCGTAGTGAGTCTTTCTCCCCTAAAGTTTTGTCTCTGAGGCCCTGACATAGCAGCACTTCAGAGCTCTTCCCTCCAGTCCTTAGTCGTCCTCCTTCAACCTGTGCGACCTTCACTCTTGACTCCATTAAACCCTAAGGCACTGATCTAGAAGTCCTCCAACGTTGAAGTGAAATTGGTCAAACAACTTTCAAACTATTTGAATTTTAAACCTTGACTACACTAACCCTAGCTCTAGCTAACCCTACTAACCCTAAGTTGTTGACGTCATCCTTGGTTATTACATCTTAATGCAACAACGTTTTACTTTATGAGAAATTGAATGGTAGTTAAAGGCATTAATTAAGTCAAGTATTGATTTATTGCATTGAATGCCATATCATTCTAGCATTTATTGGTGAAGTGACATTATCTTTCAGTGTTATTTTGTAAACATTGACTTCGTCAACATTTACTTTCAAATTGCTTATATTGAATATCAGATAGTCTTTGATATATATGAAGTACTAACCAGAGCCTGCATATATCATTTTATCGTTGCTTTGTTCTCGGGCAGGGATTCTACTTGGTTATCTTTGTTGGCTATAATCCGGACTATCTGTTTCGGTGGTGATCTGTGAAGGGGGAAACTTGTCATTATCTGATTATCCTTTAGCCTCTTCAAAACCCCAGGTCACCGGGGACGTCTCCCCTAGGCCTCACCTCCCTAAAGAGAAAGAACCTTCCCATCATGGTGACATTGGGTGGGATAGGTTCTTGTTACGCCAGTTTGGCCCTCTACTTTAAAGCCTTTCTTCCTAGCTACAAACTATGCGATAATAGAGACCATTGCGTCCTAAGGAGGGAGGATTGATCCAGGTAGATATCGGTGGCCACCAGCGTTCAAAATTGAACACATCAGAGCCCGTCAAAGGCCTTCCAACACGTCCTAGAAGTAGGATTGAAAATATACCCGTCAGAAAAAATGTTTGTTTTTGTTTTTGCTAATTATTTGAGAAATGTAAAATAAACTTTAAAATTTCAATTGAAGGGCGAAAAGTTTGAAGTGCCCGCCATTTAATTTACTGAAGACTAGACTCTCGGGACTCTCAAATATTCCCGAATCCCAAGTCACGAATAACCTATGGGTTCGAGGTGTACTCCCAAGGCCTTTATGCAAGAATTCATTTGGTGGATGGTGTTGAAAGTGCAGAATTTGGATTCGAGTTCTGCAGTTGGGATTGAATTGGGACTAAATTTAGGGTTTTAAAGAAGAGCGTTTTGAAGTTGAACAACAATGGCGGCTAAGCGTATAACGAAGGAGCTTCAGGACTCGCAGAGGGATCCCCCCATTTCATGCAGTGCCGAACCTGTGGGGGGTGATCTCTTTCACTGGCAGGCCACGATTATGGGTCCAGTGGACAGCCCATATGTCGGGGGAGTTTTCTTCATCGTCATCCATTTCCATCCTGATTACCCCTTCAAGCCTCCGAAAGTTACTTTCAAGACTAAGGTAAACATCAATTTCATATATAGCAGGGTTTTATGTTATTTAATAACGTCAAGGTAAACATCAATTTCATATATAGCAGGGTTTTATGTTATTTAATAACGTTTTGCTCGTTTGGTTGGGGTTTTCTTCCTGTAAAATTCTAAACTCATTTTCCAATTCTGTTTGTATGGTTTAGTTCATTGAAGTTAAGTTTTATGTACAGTATGAAATATAAGTCTCGATTTTTGTTTACAGTGGTAAAATTGTGTTGTTTTGGCCAAACCCCAATAAGAATTTACAGCTACAACAGTGGAAAATTGATCTTGAGTTATTCTGTCATCCACCACCATATAAATAGTTCTTTATCTTCTTTTTTTAAAGAATTGTAATATTTTTTTATTGATTATATTTTCAATATTTTCATCTAGAGGTCCAAGTACGTATTTTATTTTGGGCTTGTTTTCTAATTGGTATTCAAAATGATATTTTCTTGTAATTGGCCAGATTGTATATACCTAAAATATTGATTTTGATCGACCAGTTTGTTGCATCGTTCTGAGACATAAAATAAGGCGGTAGGTTGAGCTTGGCTCTAGACTTTAAATGTAAGTTGCATGATTAATAGGGCCCTAGTTGTGCTCTGTACCTTTTCCAATATTTCATTGGTCTTGTGAGACAAGGCTTGAAGGGCACAAACTTGTTGGGTGGACATAAGATGGCCAGGCAGGGCTTGAATTTACTGTTTCTAGCTAATGGGAATTTTCCTTCTTGTCATTTGCGAAATTCTTTGGGTCTTTCACCATCATCCAAATCTAGCTTAATTTGTAACCTGAAAGGCTTCTCTCAAAGCCATTTTCTCTTATTACCAAGTTCATGTGTGTGTTACATACAAATTATGTTTCAGGTTTGTATTTAATTGATAGTGACATATTTTTATGAAATTCTCTTCAATTACTGAGAATGAATAAATTGGTCAACGGTGTTTTTCCAGGTCTGTGAAAGTAGGGTGTTGATATTGCCCCCACCAGGGTTCAAGTTTCACCAATGACATGCTGGTGCTCACAGTTTTGGATGTGCCAATGCATGCAACAATGTTTGGGGCCAAGTGAAAATCTTAGGTGTCTTTGGTGGAATAGATACCCCACTCTCGACCTCTTAGTCGAATAAATCCAATTTTAATGTTGTAGATGGGGTATGGCACACAACAATGATTGGGACCAGGTGTAAGTTTTAAGTATCTTTGATAGAATAGATACCCCACTTACAACCTCTTAATTGAAGGAATCAAATTTGAACGTTGTTAGTTGCACTCTTTCCCAAAGAGGATAAGGTACGCCAAAACAATGGGGACTAGGTTCAAATCTTAGGCATTTTTGGTGGAATCTATAACCCCCCACTCTCGCAACCTCATACCCTAAGGAATCCAATTAGAACGTTGTTGGTTGCACTCTCTCCGAAATGGGGTAAGGTGTGTCACTTGCATCGTGATAAAGTGGAAGGCAATCACAAAAAGAAGAGCAGAGAACTATGTTGTTTTTTTTCTAATTTCTCTAATTGCTATTTATTCTACTATTGTTTATGGCCATGCTCTAATTTTTCTTTGCTTGCAACTTGTTTTTAAATTTTGATTTTTTTAATTTTGTTTTTTTATTGTTTACATTTGGTTTCACATGGGAGATGAAATGATAATTCTCTTGGTTAAACCCTATAGTAGTGGTTGATGGACTTTCCACATGAAGTGCAGTGATTAAAAGAGGTTTATTTATTCTGCAATTGCATGTGTGTTTGTTGAATTCTGTGGTTTAATATATCTATGTGCCTGTAGATGTAGAAATATTGTGGAGGAGCGTTGGGGAAGGCTAAGTAGTCTGTAAAGGAAAAGTACTATCAAATAAACTCTGAAGTAATTTTATTAGAGGTATTTCTCATTTATTCCACACTCTACTACACTCAGATCTCCTTAAGAATGTGTTATATTTTATTAAAAAAAAATAGAAGAGTTGTTAAATTTTCTTGTTTCAGGTTCAAATTTCACTATATATCCAAGTTTGGATCTAGAAAATGAAAATGCAACGTAATTTATGTGATAGGTTAGTCTTTGGTTTAAATATTGAGGTTAGTCTTTAGTTTAAATATTGAGGTTTTTTTTCTTAAATTTTAAATCTTTTTTTTTAATTTGCAAATATAATATTTGTACATGTATTTTCCTTGTTTTGGAATTTCTTGAGTTTTGTTGTCACGAATCTTTTTATTTTTTATTTATATTATTTTTATTTTTTCATAATTAATTTCCACTCACGTAATAGTGTTGTTAAATTCAGAAACATGTTCACTTTTTTAGGATCATCTATAAAGTCATTTTCCAGGTAGCTGCATTTGCTACATTATTTATGTTCATTTTTTTAGGATCATCTATAAAATCATTTTCCAGGTAGATATCCATCTAAGTTTTAACACTAATACTTTTAAGACATTAATAATTTTGGATTTACTGATTTCTCTATTAGAGATAAATTTGATTGGAAATGTAATACTTTATTTAACATATTTTTTTGTGAAGTGTATATTTAATTTATTGTTGTCTATTGAAATGTAATTTTTCCAAAAACTTTTCATTGTGGAAGGGCTGAATGAGTATTTACCCTTCTCATTGAAATTAAAACTCACCCTTCAAACTTGATCACCAGTGGCCACCCACCTTTTTCAGCTGGCTCAAAACATTTCTCTGGCAATTTTGGTAATTTACTATTTTTAGCAGTTTTTAACTTCCGAGGCAATTTTGGGGGCCTAAATGAAGGTTTTTTGGGGTCAAGCTTCTCAATGATGGCCAAAGGCTTTGATTGAGCCCCCCTAAATGAATCTCCTTGATAATACCTTTCCAACAAGTTATCGCGCACCTCAAACGAAGATCGTATGCCAAAGTTACACCCCCGGGAAGTTGTTACACCAAACTACCCAAAACGAAGTCCACAAAATTGTTGGATTTTCATCTTCCAGAGATAGGGTTTTGGGTTTTCTTTATGATAAAAAGGAATTTGGAGCCTTATTGTAAAATCATATTCTTGCGAATGCGAGTAGCAGACACATCTCTTCTCATAGATAGGCTGCCACCATTCTAGTGAGTCTTTCACTCTGTATTTTTACAGTCTTTGTACATTTTCGCTCATTAATAGAAAAATCATTATTACTGTATCACTGTGTTTATGATTGCATCTCTAACACATTTCTGTTATATTATTGGATATCCGAGATATCTCTGTACATTTATTTATTATATCTTCGCTCTCATTTCATGCCGAAAATAATCCGGATCAGCTTACTGTCGGTTAATCAATGTGTAGTTGACATTCCAAACTTGAATATGCGACACCACAAACTTGACATCAATTCGAAGTGAAGGATAGTCATTTTCGATGTTTTTTCAATGTTTTAAATGTCGGATTGTGATCCCAAATGTAGTAGTGCATTAAATTAGATTAGACTACAACTATAATCCCTTAATCAAGATTAGATTATAATGGATCGAAAACCATTGGTTGTAAAAACACAAAGTAGACTTTGCCCTCAAACCCCAAGATGGGGGCCAACTTACTCCCCATGCCCCCCTACACCCCCCCACATTCCCATTGGGATGTGGCTAAGTCTACTTGCAAAGAATACACCACATTTCCCACATCACACACACACACACAATCACTATAGAGTTTCTCCATAAAAGTCTATGTGAAAAATATACATGATATACATAAGACTAACATACAAAAATTGGGGCACCATGCCCATTGGACCCCACTACCCTATGGGTGGTGGAAAACCCCCTAAAGGTCATAAATCCTCCAAAGGAAGTGCCTTTCCCCCAACTACATTAGACCCCTCTTGGTTTAGCTAGCATGCACCACCCGATGTAACATTTGTCTCCATGCTACCAATACACTATTGTGGGAATCCATGTACTGGTCCTTGAAGGTCATCCAGCTTGCCTCCAATATCCTCTAATCAAAACCTCCCACACTCTTGGCCAAGTTCTTATCCTCAATATTAGTATTCCTTGTTAACTACACAATAAAATTTGAGAACACTTTCTTAGGCACACAATATCATTGATCATCTTATAATTTATTGTTGACTCCTTAGGAATTGAAATTGAAGCCTTTGTTACATCTTTATTCATTCCAAGTTTTAATCATGTATGTAAGGCACATGCTTCCAATTGATTATTGTTTGTTATGTTTAGCTTTTGTGGGAAGGAAATACATAGAACCCCTTGGGAATATAAATGAGCACTCTTGCATTGATAGTAAAAATATAACCCCATGGTTATGTTGGATTTCTCATTCTTTTAATTGAATGTAATAATAGAAGAATGACAACGTCATGAGAAAGTTTATGGAGTATCTATATTAACATGGAATGAGTCAACACGCGTAAGGTTAATTAGTGAACCTTATGCGTTATCTTGGAAAATATTCATGTTCGAACTCTATGAAAGACATGTTTAAGTGATAAGACCAAGAAAATGTAATTTGTATTGTGTAATTGTGACATGGAGTTTATAATTCCTAGTGACCAAACAACAAATTTTTGTTGGATCATGTTGTCATTGACGCCAATGGTTTGATTGATTGATGTCAAGTGATTAAATATTTGATTGATGTCAATGGATTGATTGGTAAGCTTGATTGATTGATGATTGATGAACAATGTATATGTATTGACCTTTGATGAGAATGACAGATGTCAAGTGGAAACCAATCAATGAAGATGGATCAATATGTTATCATTGATATGATGCATAGATGTAGACGGATCAATGATTTGTTATTGATATGATGAAGATGGATCAATGATTTGTCATTGATACATGATGCATAGTTGGATTGATGTAATGGTATTGTCATGGTTGATAAGGTACACAAATGGATGAACTCCAAAGTGGTTCCCTTATGGTGAAAGCCCTCACGGGAATACGCTTTGTGCTTGAGTTGTGGTTGAGAGAACCCATGCTTGTATGTGGAATAACGAGATGAAGATCAGTGAAGTTGTTGGTGAAACTATCCTAGATGGATTGTGCTTGTCGTGCCATTTCCGGTGGTATGTGGAATGTCACATAACTCCTCACGGTTTGAGAGTTATGGCCCTAGGGACTTGAAGGACCCCCATATGACGGCTTGAAGCCCCATAAGGTCAAAGAAGTCAAAATGCTTGAAAATAAGAAGGATTAATTAAATAATAAAGTGAAGTGACAAAATCAAGAAGGAATATTTAAATGATAAAGTATTGGAGAACTTTCTATTGGAAAGTGATTAACCCTAAAATAAGGAAAATACGTTAAGTGACCTAGAGATGGGTTAAGTGACCTAGAAATGGGTTAAGTGGCCTAGAGAATGAAAGTATAAATAAGATAGCAATGGTCTCTTGTAAATCATCCTTGGTGTGGATCAGTGAAGAGATTCTTGTGAGAATATCTTCTGGAGTATTGATGGAGAGCTTCTTGTGACAACTTCTTGTGAGATCATCTTTGGTGTGGATCTCTTGAGCATGATTGAAGATCTATTCTGAGAAAGAGAGCGTGAGGAGGATGTCATGAACGCATCAAATTTTTGGCAATATCGAAGATCTTGATGACAAAAGTCTCAGAGTTTCAAAAATCATAGTTTCTGAGGTGTACGCGGGCTGTAATGGACCAGGGCACATACATACGCGAGTTGTATGAGGACAGGGCACGTACAGTGGATAAAATCATGGAGATTTGTGTTTGAGCTGATTACTGGCAGTTGAAGACTGAAGCAGGTTCCAGATCTGCATTCTATGGGCTCAGATCTGTCACTGAGACACTGGTATGGTTACATTATTGTCTTGATAGATAATATTGCTTGGTGTGTTGTGAATGCTTAGGGCATTCTTGGTATGGCTCTTGTGATGTGGTTTATGATTGATGGAGTGAGTATTACTCTTGTGATTCAGTGGTGATATGATTGTTATGGTATACTAGTTGCTTATACATGATTGAGTTAGAAATCATATTGATTGTTTGTGGAGCATGAGTAAGCTATTGGAGAGCTTGGATGTGTTGTGACTGGCTGGTGGTCAGTTTGGACAGTGGCAGACAAAATAAATTATGCTTGCAGGTTGCAAAGGATCTAAGTATGTGATGAAAAGGATAAACCCTCATAGCTCAGAAGGCAAACATAGGTTGTTGTATATATTGGTCGCGTACATATGCGAGCTGAAGTGAGCTAGGGTGTGTACACACGCGGGCTGCACTACTGACAAGTCGTGTACCTGTTGCAGATTGATATTTGTTGAGGATTGTTGTCTCATCTCAGTTGGTGCTGAGGGTGTAAGTTGAGTCTTTCATTATAGAGCTGGTGCTTTTGTAGAGTTGTACTCTATTCAGTTGTTGCTGAAAAACCCCAAGGATTGTAGTCCATAGTAAAAATAAAATTGTACATACATCTTGTGTTCTTTGTGTTCCTTGTGGTGATGACTTATTGATGATCTATGTTGTTGATATATGTTGTTGATATATGTTCACATCTAACTGGTTATAAATGACAACAATGAGTAATGAGTAAATGTTGAATGCTAACAAATGAGTTTTGTGTAAGAGGGAAGTTTTGAGAAAAAGAGCCCCACACTCATTCACCCCCCCCCCCCTCTAAGTGTGGTAGGTGTGCCCAACAATTGGTTTCAGAGCGGGGGCCTTCACTACAAGCCTTAACAATCTTGAAGGAGATCCATAGACACACAAATGGATGATGAAGTTCCAATCCTTGATGAGGAAAACTATTCTACTTGGAGAATAGAGATGAGATTACATTTGAAGACAATGGGAGCAACAATTTGGAAGGCAACCATTGTTGGATGAGTTCCTTTGAAGAACAAGTCAAAGTTTGCAACTCAAAGGGAAAGAAAGAAGAATGATGCATTGGCTCTCAAGACCATTCTTAGTGGACTCTCAAGCCCTATCAAAGAGAGCATGGGACAATGCACTTCCACCAAGGATCTATGGCTAAAGCTAGAGGATACATATCAAAGCAAGAAGATGTTGAATACCACTCCATCAATATCATTAAAGGTAAAGAGTCTCCAAAAACTCTTGAATGCATTATTTCTAAATGTGATCTTGAAAACATTTCAAATGAAGACAAAGAATCAAGTGATGATGTTAGCACAAGTGAAGATCTTGAAGACATTTCAAATGAAGGCAAAGAATCATGTGATAATGTTGGCAAAAAGGAAGAGCTTAAAGATACTTCAAATGAAGGCTAAGAATCATGTGATAATGTTGGCAAAAAGGAATATCTTAAAGACACTTCAAATGAAGGTAAAGAATCCTCCAAGACCCTTGATTGCAATGATTCAAAATGTAATGATGTTGAATATTTCTCAAGTGAAGAAGAAGATCTAGAAATAGTTGGTGTAAAGTTTAATGGTAGTTATCCCATGGAAAGAATAGAAGAAAATCTATTAGAACTTCAAAAGGAAGTTGAAGAGGGTTTATATAGATATAGCAGTGATCATTATTATACACACTATAACTATCTTTCGGATAACACTAAGAAGTTTCTTAGG
>ML784093.1:336328-369672 GCA_009831015.1 Picea engelmannii | reverse complement strand
TATGTGATGTTTCCCCATTGGATGTCTGTGATGTTCTCTTGGGCCAACCATATATGTGGAGACGCCATGTTGTTTATGAGTCTCGACCCCGTAGTGTCATTGTTACTTTGGGGGGTCATCTCTATAGAATACCAGAGGTAGTTCCGACTACTATTCCACCTAAAAGGTGCCGCAAGGTAGTATCTCATACTGCAAAATTCAGCTTCTTCACAATCTGTTCAAAAGGAGAACAAAAGGACATTGCAACCACTACAGCCTTGCCCCAAGCACCTTCTATCCAACAGAAGCAGATCAACAAGGCTGCAACAAAGTGCAAAGATTCCTTCTGCACATCATCCTCTCATGTATCTTGACTTTTTGAGCAGCCTCAACCGCAACAGGTTCATGACAGATTTCCACAAACTGAGCAGCGCGACGTCTCCAGCAAGACAAGCAGCTCACCAAGATGCAGATTCAACAAATGCTTTTCCCTCTCCCCCGGGAACTCAACGCAATGGAAACCATTGCTTCCTAAGGAGGGAGGATTGATCCAGGTGGATATCGGTGGCCACCCACCTTTTCCAACTGGCTCAAAACAACTTTATGGCAATTTTGGCAATTTACTATTTTTAGCAGGTTTTAACTTTTGGGCCATTTTTAGGGATTAAATGAAGGTTTTTCGAGATCGAGGTTCTCAATGATAGTTGAATGCATGATTGAGCCCCCAAAATGAATCTCCTCGACGATACCTTTCCAACGAGCTATCGCACACCTAAAACGGAGATCGTATGCAAAAGTTACGACCCCAGGAAGTTGATGCACCAACTTACCCAAACGGGGCCCACATGACTTTTGGCGCTTCATCTCCTAGGGTTAGGTTTTTGGATGTCTAGGGTTTTGGGAATTCCGGTTTACTGTAAAATGCCTTCACAGCCTCATTGCAATCATCTTCTTGCGAATGCGAGTAGCTGTCACATCTCTTCTCAGAGATAAGCTGCCACCATTCTAGCGAGTCTTCCACTCTGTATTTTTACAGTCTCTGTACATTTCTTTCATTGATAGAAATCGTGTATTACTGTATATCTGTGTTTATGGTTGCATCTCCGATACATTTCTGTTATATTATTGAATATCTGCGATATCTCTGTGCATTTCTTTATTATATCTCCGATCTCATTTCATGCCGAAAATAATCCAGATCAATGAATGATTATGTTTGCTAGCATAGCTTCTACATTATATTCTTCGAAATGTTTATGTTCTAAAAGTGTTATATGTTTTTTTGCCAATATCATAACTCCATGTTTAATACAATTTGATATGCAAATGAAGTTTGGAAAGTGTTCATTGTTCATGGAAAGTGTCATGTATGTTTCTTGTAGGCACAAAATATCAGATTGCATTGTGTCATAATCATTGCATATGTCAATAATATGTGCATGTAAACTGCGTGTGTTTATTGAAAGAATTGAGATGGATGATTCTAAGTGTATGGAGTGATAATCATATTCTAGATTCTATTTTGCACTACTACGTAAACATTGCATCTCGATATCGACTTTTTGTTTGACTTTGAAGTTATTCTTCGTAAGAGGATTTAACAAATACAATGATTCTATGTTTCTTACACAAGATAAAGTTGTGTATACTAATCCATGTATTCGTATCCCAGTAGGGTCAAATGCAACATTGTCTAGGGTTAAACCTTGTGATCTATGTATTGTACGTGCACATGCAAGTTGGATTGGAAATTGTTTTCTGATTTTTAGTTGAGTTGTTTTTGTTGTCAGTGACATTGGTTTTGTTATTCGTAGTATAGGAATCCAATCTTGGGAAATCTCTGGCCTATATAGATAAGTTATCTTGTTGGCTTGTCGATGTCCAATATTTGAATCATAGAACTTAATCCACATTACATCAACTTTATCTGTTTTGGTATAGACCTTGATTATTCCGCCTGCACCATTTACCAAGTCATCTTATGAATCATAGTTGCAAGCATATATTTTAGCTAACATGTTTAATTTTATGACAAGTTATGAGGGCAAAGTAGTTGTATGTTGATGGTATGACACATTTCCATGGTTCTCTTCTTCCTCATCAATCGCCTTAATTGAAATTTCATTTCCGGGTATGAGCAATAACGTATGCTTGTTATGCATTGCAACATATTTGTTTTTGTAAAACAGATAAGGAAATGTTGGGTCATTTGGTGCAGGTCGGATGCAATTTCTATTAAGATATGCCAAATCATCACTTGTTTGGTTGTTTGTGCGCATCCTATTCAAAATCGCACTGAATTTTTCATCTGTTTGGCGCATTGTAGTATGCAATTCATAACATTTTATATTATATTTCCAAAAGTCATGTGTTATTGTTTGCATATTCATTATAGGTTGTTCAAAAATCAGAGAGTCTTGTATGGGTTGTGCTTGATAAAAATCACCACAAAATATCATATCAATGTTTCCAAAGAATTTGGTTTGTACATGTTTTATGTTTCTTAGTCGATTGTCAATGGAATATAAGAATCGGCTTCCAAGCAAAGAAGCTTCATCTATGAAAACAAGTTGCAGTTCTTGGTAAAGTTTTGATAAGGTGTCTAATGTTTCTTTGCTAAGTGGAAGAAAACGTGACTTGTTGAAGGGCATTAGTAATGCAGAGTGGGTTGTTGTTCCACATGCATTATATGTTGCCTTACCTGTATATGCCAATATCAAGCCCTTAGGTTTCAAATGATCATTTTGTATTATATGCATCATAGATTTGGATAAGGCTTTTGAATATCACCTTTGTTGTAAATGTTTTGCATGTTCCTGCTCCACCTGTAAGGAATAAGTACAATGGTGTGTGCATGTCTCTACGTTTTTTGTATGCAATGTCTTTCACAATTGCTTGTTGTTCTCTATTCAACATTCTTCTAATTTTGTAATACTCTTCATTCCCTATGAAAAATGTTGGTTGCTTTATTGTACATTGTATTAATTATATGTATTCATCTTTTGTCAGTTCAATCTCCATCAAGAAGTCTTCGAAGATTGTAAAGCAATCATAATTTTTTCCTTCCAGAAATGTTAATAGAGACTTCGACTTCTCATTGAGCGCTTTGTCAACTAAATTAATTGGTTCAAGGACTGTTGTCCTTTTCATTGGAAACATAGGGAAATTATATCTACAATGTGAATTCTTCCACTTCCTACAACTTCTTGTATGGAAATGCCTATGCATTTTGACAATATCTAGATCCAAATGATCTGTGTTACAAGTTATGTATTTGTCCAGGAAATTTTCAATTTCTGAGTTGCTATTCTTTCCATATATTGGAGAGTCTTCTATCCATAACAATCCATGTTCATGTTCACTTCCCCTATTTTGGAACTCTGTTACAAAGTAATAGTCTAACACTTCCAAAGAACATTTCATCATGACATATCAATTGTGTGATAGCATTGATTCTGTGTCTATAGTAACGACTACATGTGACTGGGTCTTTTCTTATGAGGTAATCAATTTTGTCATCTTCTAATGTTTCAATGTGCTCTCTCTTTTTTCTATTCTTATGCAACTCAGTTAATGTTGTCACCAATGGATTCCATCGATGCTCTACGCTTGTAAATGTGACGAAAAAAGTTGGAGGCCCCAACTGTCGTATCATTACAAATATATTTTTCTTCATATGTTGCAGGTAATCAGGAGAAATGTGAATGTTCTTGAAATCTATGTATCCAATATCAGATTTCAATATTTTTTCTAAGTTTTGGTTTGTACTTAACATCTTTTGCTAATAGCTTTCTCCCTTTCAACTGTCCTTTTCTTATTTGTATCCATATGCGAGAGAGCACTTTGTCAATTATTATTCGCAATGTTTTGAAAAACAAATTTGTTGTGTGATATGAAAAATCACGACTTGCATGTAGCAACTCCCATTGCACTATTTTTTGATAGTTGAATCTCTTTGTAATGTCATCATCACATGGATTTCGTAGAATAATGTTGGAAAGTTCATTTCTTCTGCATATTTATCCTTGAAAATCCCAAGTGGATGTTTTCCTTCAGCTAGTGCAAGTTCAATGATCTTGTCTTGCAAATCATGGATGCATTGTGATTCTATGAATCCATGTATTAACGTCTTTGTAGGTATTTCTCTTTCTGATTCATTCTCTGTATCACTTTCATTATTAGTATGTGCAGTTTCGATGGATTTATCATTGTCTTGTTCTAGAACATGGTTCCAATCCTTATTTATAGAAATGTTTTCATTCTTATATAAAGTTATAGAACATAATTCTTTCAATGCTTTGATGACAATGTGTACACGTACTTTTCCTGTTTGATATGCATTCTTGTATTGCACACGCCTTTTCAATGCAACTGCGATTGTTGTTATTTCATTCACAAAATGTAGCAATGCTTTTTGCACAATATCAATATGGATAGGTACATTGATAATTGATCCAGTAAAGCCCATTTGGGATCGTTTATAACCCCATTGTCTAATTTGTGCAAATGAAATTCTCAATGATACAAGTCTCTCTTCAAGTTCTGAAAGTGTAATTGTAACCAGTAATGACATGTTACGTCTTATCTGTTCAAGTGTTGCAAACTTTGCAATTTTCCATTTTGAAGTGCTCTTTTGCAAGAAACACATATCTTTTTAGTTGAAAACGACCTGTCATTTGATGTTAGGCTTAGATACTCTTTTTCCAAGTCATGTGTAAGAAACTTAATGCTCTTTGCAAAATGCAATTCTTCACATATTTCACATTTGTTGCTAGGTGTGTCTTGAATTTGTTGCCAATAAATTTGCTTTGCATCTTTATTTTTTACGTGGAAATATTTGGTAGTTGACGCTTCTTTTTTGTTTTCATTTCTACACGCTATTTGTTTCAATCTATGATATGTCATTTTTTTGCTATGACTAGGAGGTGTTTTTGCATTGAGAAAATATGTACAGTGTCCATCTACATCTCTATCTGTGTCATGTTCAGTAGAGAATGTATCAATGCATTTGTTTTTTGCTCGTGCCATTTTTTTTAATTTGTGATAACTAAGCCTACGCTTTTTAGTTGGGCTTGCTTTTGCTTGATGGCAATTTATTTGAAACTTGTCATTACTATTTGTCAATGTCAATGTTTGTTCACTATGGACATGTTGTATATGTTGATGATTTTCTAGTACGTGTTCATATAGCAATATGCTTTTGCCTCTACTTTTTGCTCTTGGAATTTCATTAACCATAGGGTAATCAATCTTATGTTTTTTGTTTGGCCTTATTGTAAGATGATGCCAATTTTCAATGCATTCATGTTCACATCATTCTTTTAGTAGTGGTTCATAGTGAATGTGTGATGCATCTGTTTCAAATGACATAACATCAAATGTTATGTCAGAGTTTGAACTGGAAAAATAGAACTTGGCAATGCTATTAGTAAAGCAAGACCACACTCGTATATTTACTTTGAATATGATCGATATCCATTGCAAACAAAATGGTCCACCCTCTACCTTCCCTTTTTCATAGAGCATTGCCATATTTATGAGATACCTTTGCTAATTGCTAGGCATTGCCATATTCTGTATGGTATTGCCAACTAGGTGTTGTTGCAAGCAATGAAATGCATTTTGATCACCACTCATAATTGCATTGCAAAAAGATTGCACATCATACAGTCTTAAAGAATATACATCAAAGTCTGCTGCCACCAAATAACAAATTGCACTAAAAAGATTGTCCCCACAATTAAATGTACTAGTTGTTGCTCTATTCAATCCATGACGATGCATATCTTGCATAATACATTTCCAATGGCATTCAAGATCTTTGCACATTAGTGATAAGAAAAATATTGGTTTCTTCAAAAGTGTAGATGGACTTTATTTTGCAAATCAATGGTTCATAGTGACCACTGATAGGATTTGCATCATGAAACAAAATGCAATATTGTTTTGTATTTGCATCTTTATTAAGTAGCAAATATCTTGTTTTCTTCGTTAAGGACCAAATTCCAATTGATACATTTAACCACTTGKCTAGCCATCGTATGCAAAATGTATCTCCCCATAGGCCTCTTTSRGTTTGGTTCAAATTTGYAGATGCARAAAATCKCATTTTSTGAAGGTATGTCTGAACGTCATGAATTCYATGCAATTGGTACAAAAAATCAGATGCTAGTTCATATTGATATGATTGTAATGCTTCTACATCACCATTGTTTAAACAAAATAAGAAGTGATCTATTAATCCATTTCGTAATTGAATTGATGAATAACGAAAGTGTAATAGGACTTGAAATGCATCAAACAAGCAATCTCTTGGAGTATAGGAGAATGCATGTAATATGAAAAGACCATTGGTATTCAACACATGATCGATGCTATTATGTATAATGAAGTGATCTTTCATTTGGTAGCTTTCAACATCTATTATTTTTTCCTTTTTTGTAATTTATGGTACTCAAATTATTCCTAGGTTAAGTTTATGGCATTACCTAACCAGGAATAAAAAAGGGAAATACAATTTCAAAGGTGCATACCTTGATTTTTGTTTCCCTTAACTTCAACTTTTCTTTGTTACTATTCTCTGTTGCTCCTGTATAGAAAAACAATAAAAAAAAAATTAAGTTCATTTAATTCATATAACCATGGAAAGCATAATTACAAAACTAGAAAAGGACAATCTGATCTCAAGATAACATATTGACATCTTACAGAATTTCCAAGCATTTAGACTATAAAATATATATACAATTTTTATGGCAAAACACTTGCCATCAAGACATATGAAATGCCCAAACTATAAGACTAACATTGCAAATACTTTCAAGAGTTGTGTGCAATTATAGAGTGATGATACTCTCTTAACAAAAACACTTTGACATGAATTGCAAGAGTCATGTGCAATTATAGAAGGATGAGGCTAAGTCAACAAAATCACTTCAATACAAATTGCAATAAGCTTTGTCTCTACCCTCTAATCTGTCTCCTAGAATATCTTTCTTCTGTTGCACCAGTAAAAAAATTAACATTCTATCTATGATTTATATATCCATAGGGGATAAATAAAATAAATAAAACATCAATGCAATTTGTTATTTACTCTACCCTATTTACTCTATGAACGCCTAAGGGGAAGGGTTTGGGGTCAGTTCAAATAGTTGTGTTGGTAAGTTGACCTACTTAGAACCAAAAAAATCCATTACTCCCTAAACTGGAAGGACATTCTTACTCTTTTAATATGTGGTGATGTTTGTATTAGAGACTATAAGTTCTTCGCTCAATAACCTGTTGTAATTGGGAAGCATGCCCGCCCTGAACAATCAACCTACTCATTATCTTACCATGGGAGTAGTAATCCTTGTGTTGACTTGCAATAACTATGTTTTTGCTAATATTGGCACAGTCTGAACCGTATAGAGCTACACCGTTTTCCACCACTGACCCATAAAAGGGCTCTTTGTATTATTAGAGATAGATAGAAGAAACTCATCGATAATCCTCTTCTCCTTCTTACTCCATCTTCCAATTGTTTGGAGACTGATAGCAGAAGTCAACACAAGGCCCATATGGTACCTCATATTCACATATGGTGAGAACCCTTCATGCTTCTTTGAAGTCCCAAACTGCAAATTCGCCTTATTGGGATGTTGTTTCGGTCCCAAAGCAGTAGTTTGATTGAAATATTGAGGACATGGCATCCATGCTTCAACTGAGGACAATACAATGAAGAAAAAAAAGTCACACATGCAAACACATCTACTTCTTCTTCTCAAAAGCAACGCAAAAAACAATAATGCAATGAGACACAAGCCCAATGCAATGAGTTGCATTGTAACCAGGTTACCAGAGATTGCTGAAATGAGAATTGAACAAACCTTCAAAACTGGTTTTCCAAGATAAAATCAATGTGTATATTATGTGATTGATTTTATTTGTAGCGAGGATTCTCTTGATGTGTTTAAGATGCTACTCTTATTGATGTTTAATGGATTGTTCTAAGAGTATTTAGTGGTTGTTGGATGGTATTGATACCTCGGTTGTGTTAAGTGAATGGATATGCATAATTTTAGGTTGTATTATTGATTTCTTTTTTTCAAAATCAACTTATGGTAATTCTTGGGAAAAACAACAACTAGATGACACAAAGTGTCCATCTCATGGAGTCCCCAAAATCAACGACTGTGATAATTTTTTTGTTGTAAATTCTCAATTGAGTTTCCATTCTCAGCCCTTAAATTTAGCAATTCATTGTTCGAAAGACCGTTAGTTGTAGAAAGACCATCGTACGCAACCATACAACGGCCGCAAGGGTTGTATGCGCACCCACAACATTTGCAAATTGCTCCATTCCACCTTCAATCAAATTGATGATTAGTTTACCACAACCATATGGTTTATTACTTAACTGCTAGGTTCAAATTCAACGCATAAGTGTAGCAAATTTATTTGAACTGTAGGGGTTCATAGTCCTTCAAACATAAAATTATTTGATCTTACCTTCTCTTGAGCAAGGCCATCAAGCAGCGCTTCGCTTTCAAGAAAGTGGTTGGGCGAGTTTTCCTTTGGACCTACCACGAAGATGTGCATTGCAATGAGTATATCGAGGCTTCATTGAGTTCTTTGAATTCGTGAATCCATTTCCTTTGTTTCTCTCAATATTTGGCTGCATTATTTCCGTTCAACAAATGGGAAAATTAGAAGAGTTCCTTTATTGTCGGAGCAAGGAAATCTAACTCTAATTCTTAGCTATCATAAATTTCACAATTAACAACAAAGGTTTTGGACCCTTTTAATAATCATGGCATCCACTTTTCTTTTATTCATTACTTAAAATTGTGATGATGTTACAAAACAAAGGTTATTAACTATGCTACTTCCTTCAAAAGGCTACATGATAACCTAAGATTTATCAATATTCATCACTACAACTAGAGATGAGCAACTTAGAGGGTAAGCCAAATCTCGTCGTTACTGATATTCCAATCTTGAGAGACTATCTAGTAAAGCTCTACCAACTTCATAAAAAGTAGCCAGGGAAGAGTTTTTCCCTTGCAAGGATGTTATCAAGATATTCATAGATCGGGCTAATATTGAGGAGAAAACCAAGTAGTGAGTCAATCTCAGAATAGAGCATTTTCTGCCTATTGTTGGATGGAAGTAGAGCAATGCCTTATATGCTTGTTGGGTGATTAACAACCAAGAACCTAAAACTCAGAGACTTGATTGCCATTACATTGCCAACTAGTTGTTTGTGTGTAGGTTACATCAAAGAACAAGACATCTCGCTAGTCTTGATCAGTGTTGCAGAGAATTTTACACTCAGAAGTTAGAACTACATCATTCCATAATAGAGCTCTTAGAGAACAAGGCAATTAAAGTGCAAGAACAACCATTTTCTACTTTAAAATGGGGATGGATGGGAAATTTGCAGCCTTTGGATCTCTAATATCCCGAAGCAGAATGACGAGAAGAGCAAGATTCCCAGCGCTAACAAAACTATTGCTACTAATATCAAATATATGGGAAAATAAGAAGAGTTCCTTTATTGCCGGAGCAAGGAAATCTAGCTCTAATTCTTAGCTACCATAAATTTCACAATCGACAACAAAGGTTTTGGACCATTTTAATAATCATGGCATCTACTTTTCTTTTATTCATTGCTTAACATTGTGATGATGTTATGAAACAAAGGTTATTAACTATGCTACTTCCTTCAAAAGGCTACATGATAACTTGAGATTTATCAATATTCATCACTACAACTAGAGATGAGCAACTTAGAGGGTAAGCCAAATCTTGTCGTTACTGATATTCCAATCCAAATCTTGTCGTTACTGATATTCCAATCCAGAGAGACTATCTAGTTAAGCTCTACCAACTTCATAAAAAGTAGCTAGGGAAGAGTTTTTCCCTTGCGGGGATGTTATCAACATATTCATAGACCAGGTTAATATTGAGGAGAAAACCAAGTAGTGAGTCAATCTCAGAATAGAGCATTTTTTGCTTATCGTTGGATGGAGGTAGAGCAATGCCTTGTATGCTTGTTGGGTGATTAACAACCAAGAACCTAAAACTCAGAGACTTGATTGCCATTACATTGCCAACTAGTTGTTTGTGTGCAGGTTACATCAGAGAACAAGACATCTCACTAATCTTGATCAGTGTTGCAAATAATTTTACACTCAGAAGTTAGAAATACATCATTCCAGAACAGAGCTCCTAGAGAACAAGGCAATTGAAGTGCAAGAACAACAATTTTCTACTTTAAAATGGGGATGGATGGGAAATTTGCATCCTTTCTTTGGATCTCTGATCTCCCGAAGCAGAATGGCGAGAAGAGTAAGATTCCCAGCGCTAACAAAACTATTGCTACTAATATCAAATATATGAGCCCCCGGCCCACAAAGATGCCAATTAAATTATTTCTTAGAATGCTCTCACAGTTCCAAGCAAAATATGACATTATATTTTAAGGAAAGAAATAATTACTTGGAGGGTGGTGTTGGATGGTGCCGAGAGGACTTGGGGATTGACGTCGTAGATTTTGACGTAGCGCGCCAGTAGTTTTTTTTTATCAGGGCCATGACCGATGATAATGGTGTAAGGTTGTCTGCTACACAACGACTGCATGCATCAACATAAAAATAAATGAAAAATTGTGTTAGAAATCCAAAAAATGTGTGCAATTTGGGTTACATACAATTTCCACGACTGAGAAAACTATATCTCATTAAACAAAGATTCCATAGAGATACTAAGTAACCACATACCTTACTGTTGCAACTCTGCACACTGTCACTATCGATACTTCACAACACAAGGCTATGTTACAAGAACTGTGACTTCTGCAGATGTCTTGTTGAAGAAGCTCTTGGAATCATGAAGAGTTGTGGCCACACTGAAAGTTAGACGATAGAAACTATAGATGGCGGTCGCATGTTGTTGCAATCTTAGATTGCTTGTTGGTGGAACTTTTCCCTTTCCCCGTTGTATGCTAACGCTTCGACCAGGCAGGTCACGTTCGCGAAGAGGCGTAGGGGGGGCCTGTTCAAAACAATCTAAGCACCTTCGAGAGCAGGGTCGATTCGTCCGAAGCCAACTGCAACGGTAAAGAGTTGTATGGTAAAGAAGGACGTTATGATAAAGCATACAAACATGAAGTAGCTGCCAAACAATTAATGCACCAGATCGAGCCATCCACCAAAGAATCAATGCACTAGATCGAGCCATCTTCCAAAGAATCAATGCATCAGATTGAGCCCTATTGCATAGGAAAACACCCCTGCATTTAAAAAAACATTAAAAAACTATACCATGCAGTCAACTCTCATTATTAAACGCCTACGTGTTGCATAGAAAACAACCCTGCATTCAAAACGACATTAAAAAATATACCTATGCAGTCGGCTCCCATTAATGGTTTTTAAGACCCCTAACGTATGCCTACAAGCGAATATTAAATTTTGTTTGCCCGACTTCAACAAATAATTTATATATTATTTCTCCTATATAGATTTTAATTATTAGTTTTTTATGGTGAATATTTAATAAAATTTTTAGTTTTTTTTGGTGAATATTTTTAGTTTTTTTTAGTTTATGTTCATCCTAAGCTATATTATTATCATATTACAATTTAGGTGAACATATTTAAAACATCCAAAACCTGTATTACAATCAAACCATCGCTGGAGATATCAATTTCAAACTATATTATATACATATTTGTTTTGCAAACAAATTCAACGATTATGTATATGTGGTCTAAAATGCGCTATACATTTAACCTTGTTCATGAACCAAGAATCATACATCGTTTTCGAGACTCTTCTGAAGTGTTTTGGTCCTTGATTGACATTAAACACTTAATGACATAACATTTATTAATTCATTATTGTAATGAACACTTAGTTAATTTTGCATTTTTAAACTAGCTCTAGTGCGAATATTAAATTTTGTTTGCTCAAGTCACGAATAAGTCTTTATTAAACTGMCCACCGTGAATAAAGTTGATAAAGTTTTCTAATGTGATGGCACCATCCTTTCTACAATAAAACCCTTAAAAAATACCAAATCATATTAAAAATAAATAAATTTAAATATCTAAACAAAATAATAAAATTCAAAATGTAAAGTTTAACTATAACAATTTGTTAATTTTTTATTAATCAACTCCAAACTAATATACCAAAATAATACATAATCAACAAAAACTCATTACTATAGTTATGCTTTGATATGGACTAATAACTATGCCACTCCATTCTTCGAGACATAGAACCTAAACTTTGATACTTATAAACATGACTCCACACCAAATGACCAAATCAAATTCTTTGAAAAAGTACCCACTTTCCATTAACATTACCAATACTTCCCAGGATTTCATGAGACAGACCGCAAGGTTCACATCACAGTGCAATTGTCATACTCCCGAGCTCATTTTCTCTCTGAAATCCCTTTTCTGTTGCTCGCTCCATATCGGTCATCGCCAATGAGGACACATTCAGCTCAGATTTATTAAAAGGTGAGACGTTTGAAGCTCACTGCACATTTTTCTGTTATGTTTCCTGTATTCATGAATTCAATGATCTGGATTTAAATTTAAATCAAGGTCTTTTTTCGTTTTGAAATTTAAGGATCAAGAAAACTTTTCCCTGTACATACTACATCTCCGTGAATTGAATTTTGTAACGAAAAGTTCTCAACCGACGCTCCACTCAACAGATCTATTGATGTCTTTATGTTATTTCAAACGACCATGAGAAGCTCAAGCCTAATATTGTATTCCATAGGTTTCAGTAAATTTACAATTTCTTTTGGTTAGTCTGAAATCTTTCACAATTTCTGTCGGGTAGCACGAATATTCTGATGCTCTGTTCGGTAGTCTGAATTTATTGTTAGTATGTGTTGGATAGTATGAATTTATTGTAGTCTCTGTTCGGTAGCCTGAACTTATCGATAATCTCTGATGGGTAGTATGAATTTGTAGATAATCTCTGTTGAGATAATCTAAATTTATCGAAAATCTCTGTTTGGTAGCAATAATTTATTGATTCTACGGAGAATCTTTGTTGGGTAGTATGAATTTATTGAATATTGAATCTATTGACGATCTCTGTCGGGTAGTCTTAATTTATTAATAATCTCTGTCGGTTAGTGTGAATTTACTTATAATCTCTGTTGGGTAGTGTGAATTTATTTATAATCTCTGTTGGGTTGTGTGATTTTTAATTTTTTTTTTTATAATCTTTGTTGGGTATCTTAATTATTTTCCCGGGCAAACTGAAATTGTGCACATTTCGTGTCGGGCAGCTGCAATTTGCAATTCATAGACCTCTGGAATTCTTTCATGTTAATGGTGAACTTAGATCTCTCTGTCCCTCTTTTGATTCACAGGGTTCAATTGTTTTGTTTATCTGCATGCATCTTGTTCTCCTGGTGTCAAGCTAGAGCTTGTTGCTTGAGAGAAAATGGCGACTGCAGAATCTACAATCCAAAAGTTTTCGACCGTACATGTTGATGAAGCAGACGATAGCCAAGGCTGGGCTTCACCTCCTCTCGAGAAAAATTTAGGGCTTTTGTCTACAAGACAGGTAGGCCCTTTTCAAATTAACATGGGGGAAAAACAATGACACCTGCTGTACATGTATGCATGTATGTGATTAGAATGATATATATGTGAAAATGTTAAATGTATGTGCTAATGATTGTGTCGATAATGAAATCTATGGATCGAAATCATTTTCTTTTCTAAAGAGTGCTTTGTCATAAGGGGAGGCTGTTTATCATGACTCAATCTCTCTTACTGATTTGTAAGTTTGAACCTGGCTTTTATCAAGATACAGATAGTGGAGCCAGAAGCAAATGGTAGTCTTGCAGCATTTTCCATGGCAGACTTCACAGAATTCTTATAACAGTATTAAAGTTAAAAATAACGTGGTTTTGATTTGCATTCAAGCCACAATGTAAAATTCCTATGTTTAGCTTTCATGGTCATGAGAAGTCAAGCTAGAAGCAAACATATTTCTCAAAGAGGCCTTCTATGGTAGATTGTATATAACCTAGAAGTCATTACTGACTGGAAAACAAGCTCTGGTGGTGAGTTAATTCTTTAACTATATTGAAGCCATTTCTTTAGCCTGTAAAGGGTGCGGACAAGTGAAAGTATTGGTTATTATATTAAAATAACCTAGGTACAGCTACCTGGCACATCCATACCTTTATACAGCCTAGAATTTTATAGACAGTCAAGGGGCATATCATTAAGGATCCATATGCTAGTTCCTTAGGAGTCTCAGTTTTCTTTAACAGATGTTGCAATTTTCTCAATTGTATTATGGTTCCAACAAGCATTTTTGGGTTCTGGATGATTTGTGAGGCATCTCTCTCTGGGTGTAACTGATTTGGTGTCTTAAATTGTAAGCATATCATTATCGAGGATGCCTGTTTTCTAGTTATTAACTTCCTTGCTATCCAATGCGATCTGTCTTTCTGAGAAGGTATGTTTAAACTTTATAATGGTTGTGATTTTCTGAATGTTGTCTTTGGGCATTTTTTTTTGCCATGTATTGTCCTTCAGTTCATTGCTTAATTATGGGAGTTTCAGTCATTTTTTAAATCCCTACTCTAATTTTTGAAGCAAGACAGGTTTGTTTTGTTTGGTATTGGTTATTTGTTTGTTTTGTTTGGTATTGGTTATTTGATAATGGTCTCTTTGCTTTGACTTCCTCTTGTTTCTTTACCATCCACTATGAGTTGTTTCTTTATGATTTTAGAGATCAGCATATCTTTTCCGTATTTTGTTTTAAAAGATTTAAAGCACTACATGCATAAAGGTGCGTTTGACCTCAACTTGTGCTTTGTTTTTGTTATGTTTGAACATACATGAATGATATCAATGTCAATTATTGCATTAAAGTAATTGTGCTTTTCTTTTTTCCTTTTATGAGATGGACTGAAGGGACTATAGAAACTCTCTCATTTGTACATTGATATATCCTCTCTTCTTTTGTTAATTGTTTCTTCATCAACTCTCTTAAAGAATTTTTAATAACACCATTGCCCAATCTCTACCAACAGGGTCAGTCTCAATGTTGTCAAAAACATATGCTTTATTTTTGAGTTTGCTTTATGCATGCATTGTTTCCTTTTTAACCAAGATGAACATTTAGTGGATCTTTGACTTCTTTCTTTTTGGAATTTTCTCCACTCCCACATGCTCAACACTTCGTAGTTTGAGCCAAGTTCTTTTTCTAGCTTACTGGAAAATAACCTAACTCTTGTCTTGGTTATCATATCCACATGCTGCGTTGTAACTTGCAAAGATTTTCAGCTTTATATAGCATTATATTTATTACCTTTGATGTACTTGGGTACATGAATTTGATATAGGCAACCAAGACTTCTAATTTGGAGGTTTGTTGGGTCTCAATAGCTGGGGTTAATTTGAGGAGAAGGGGCTGTTTTCCATATACTCATTGCCTTAATATAGGCTAAATTACATGGACCTATTCTCACTTAATATGAAGCCTATCTTCCAAGTAAGGGATGCCTTCTGCAGTTAATAAAGAGAGGAAGAGAAGACAGTAAGACAGGCAAGCTTTATCCTCAACGAGAATTTTGTATTGTATAATGATTGATGTGCAGTTATATACACATTAATGACATTGGCCAATCTGTTCTAGGACTGTTTCTCCTTTATGATCTGTCTGGGTATCACATTGCCCCAAGGATGTTATGAGAATGAGATGGTTGGATCATTTTTAATAAAACGATTGTGAAAAAGATAGCCGCCCAACCCTTGGCTCAAGCTTATTGGACACGTACTTTGGATAGCTAATTAGCCCCAAGGTGAGATGCAACAAATGTTATTGGGATGCATTTTCATCAAGTTTTATGATCTGAAAGACATAGCCAAACAAAGATTCTTGACAGGGACGAGATAACGAAATAAATGAGGTCACAGAAAACCTCTATTGCATACCTCAAGGAAGATTCCAATATTCTTCTTCAATGCACGTGGAAGCAAGTGTAGATACCGCAAGCTACTGCCATAGTCTGGATTCTGGAAGAAATATTTGTGGTCTCTAATGCTATTATGGAGTAGGCCCACTGTAACCATTATTAATCAATTAATCTTGAGCCAGTAATAAAATTTAGAAAGGGGGTACATTAGCAACAATACAAGCATGTAGTCCATCTATTACCTCCCAGACCTGCACTAAAATATATTCAAGTCCCTTAACGAAGTGCAACCCTAGAGGCACTTATGAAGGTTGCCCACTGTCACCATGGAAACTCTTCCTCTCACTTTAGGCCAACTCTCCTATGGCATAGGGGGGAAACCCTAGTAAAAATGTTTATGATATTCTTAGAGTATATGGGATGGTGGATTGCCAAGACCAATACCTATCCAATGGGTGATGGAGTCAAGATCAACATTCAAGAGGTTCATGTTAGATTATGTAGCTCGGGCGGGTACTTCCACACTAGGGGTGTCTAGTAGTGTGGAAGGGGCCCACTTTATGTCTAGACTCTAGACAACACAATGTTGGTGGGGATCACTTAAGTCAACTTGAGATTAAGTCACAATCGTTGGATGTGACTTAAGTTGTCTCAATGCTTGATTAAGTCCCCACCATCAGTTCTAGGTCTTGGGAAGAAGATCTAAGGGCCAAAAATGCATGAGAGAGAGACTAGGGTTATAATATACCTAGAGAGCCTCATTTCACAAGTACCTCAAGAGAGAAGCTAGCCGACTGAGTGAGAGAGGCTCTTCCAAGGGAGGTCGAGAGACTAGTTAGAGAGAACCAGCCAAGGAGGTCGAGCAGGGTCACAGGTTAGGGAGAACGAGTCAAGGAGGCCGAGCAGGGTCAAGCAGAAAGGCCGAGTAGGGTCATGCAGAGAGGCCATGTAATGGCAAGAAGAAACCGAGATAAGGCAAGCTAAAGGAGATAGGGGGGGGGGAGAAAGAGTCCAAAGAGATCATAGATGATTTTAGGGCTAAATTTTGCAAATGGGCTAATTTTCCATGGTTTTTCCCAAAAGAGATTCGCCAATTTCAATTTTTTCTAAAAACATTTCGCCCAAATTCCATAGAATAAAATTATTTTACCTTAAAAATCGCCAAACTTTTATAGAAACTATATAAAATCCTTGGAAATTTGAATATTTTTACCAAAATATCGCCAAACATTTTACATTTTGCATATTAAGGACTAGTAAGGTTAGCTCATGTTTCTACATTTTAATATAAATTTCCATCCTTAAAATTATCCCCGAAAGAGATCTCCCAGGGCAAAGTGATCAGAACCCGCCGCAAGTACAAGAGAATCCGTACGATTCGTACGGATTGAGGCCGAGAGAGGGCCATACTCGTAGAAGATTGAGAGAGGGCCGTATCAGTAAGGAATGAGAGGTGAAGAGAATATCATATACTGATATCAAGGATTGTGTGACTACCTGCAGCAAAGAAAAGAGGAACCTGAGCCGTACCAAGAAGCTCTGTACAGCTGTACAATCGCCCATTAGAAGAACTCAGATCTATATGGAACCGTACAGCCTGTACGACTTCTCATTTTGTCATTGATGCTTGTTTTCTGTATGTATCTCAGTCTGAAGTATTTAAAATAAGGTTTTGCCCGGGTTTCCAAACATCTATATTGATAATCTTTTGTGTGGCTGTTCATGTTACTATTCTGTTAATGGGTATCAGTTAAAATGTGTGTTTGGTCAGTCAAGGCACTTGGGTCTGAAATATGCAATGTCTGCATATGAGTTTATGCTATTTCTGTTTTACAGTTCAAACTTATATGAAAGAAGGCCTAGCTAGGTTGTTACAAACATGCTCTAACCAACCACATGGATTCACTTCAATATGCAGAAAATTAAAGGAGGGCTCTTCCAAAGATGCTCCTCACAACCAGTTCCAAATCAGCCAGCGATAACATGCAACCATAAATAATTAAAGGATAGCCACATATGAAACCATAAATGAAGTAGACAAGAGGAGGAACCCTTCTTTATAGAATGAACAACCAACAATACATCATCTTCAAGTGTGATTTCACCAAAAAATCAAGAGGGCCATAAATGTGCAATGCTTAACCTTCAAACCCTAGCTAGGACAGCCCTCAAAATAGAGTGAGCAACCCTAACCAAGACATTACAACAACAAATATCCTTCAATAAATACAATGACTACAGCAAGACAAAGGGAGGCTTTCACCTCAACCCTAACGTCCTCTTATTGGAGCAAAAATGCCCTTCTACAAATATTATTCCAACAGATCTGTACTTGTAATTTCCAGCCATTAAATCCACCCAAGAAAAACAGAACCTTGCGTTGAAGTGCCCCTTAACTTCTTCCTCACAAAGATCTTCAATTAAGCTTGGAGGGGATTTCCCACAAATCCAACCATACCTCTAACAGATTAATTTGTCCTCTATTTATAGGTTTCCATCCTCTCAAAATAGAGCTTGATCCCTTTTAGGGTTTTAGAGAGGAAAATGATGTTTTAATCCACAAACCATGTCCTCCCACCTAGGGTGCACCTCCCTAGGGCCTTTTTCATGTGGTTTAGGGCCTCATGAACCCAAGCGCACCACTTGTAGAGTCCTCATGAACCCTAGCTCTCCTCTTCTGGTGTGCAATTGAGTTCACATTTGGTCCTTTAGCTTATAGTTCAAAAGATTAACTTGGGACCTCTTTTACATTTTGTATAGGTCCACTTACCACATGTCATCATTCTACTTCTTTGAGTATGCTTTAATTCTTTATTTAGGGGCTTGGACCATGTCATTCCTGCCACATGGAGCTTCCTCATGCAAGTGACTTTCCTCCAAACATATAGAGCATGCCTCAAACCAAGTGCCCTTGTCCCAAATATCTCAATGGTGAAACATAGCTCCGAATACGTGGAATGCATCTCGGATAATGTGTACTGCACCATAAAGTCACTTTACAATGCTTTTGAAGCCCCCTTTGAACCAAACGTCCCTCTTCCAAGGGGTAGATTCATGATCAAGCTACCACAAAGCTCCCTTGAAGTGGAATGTTTATCATCAAGTGATCTCCTTTGACTAAGTCAATGCTCCAAGCTAGGGTGTTCTTGTTTTAGTGTTTTCCTCCTGCTCATGCTATCCATCAATGCAGTACCGGAAAAGCCTCCATCAAGCTATAATTGCTATTGAACTCCAGAGGTCCTTTGCTGTGCTCGGCTAGAGAAGAAAGGACCACGGAAATGCAAAATGAACCATGCATTTTCAAAGGGGGCAATAACATCTATTCTCTCAACTCATTTATGGAAAAGTATGAAACTAGGGGGATTGCGCCCGAAGGTCATTACCTAAGCACCTTCAAATCCACTTCTTCTACCATTGACTTAAATAATGACGTCTGATTTCATTTAGTGTTATTCAAATGTCACAATGAAGGCATAGCATGCTCTCTAAATGGTGGGGTTTTGATTATCAAAATAAACCTCATTGCTATTTTTAAGATATGTTGCACATGTCTTATAAGGGCCCTAGATCCATTTCCTTCATAAAGTTGTGGGAATTTGCACTGGAAATCATGGGAATGTGTTTTCTAATGCATCTACATTTCAGACTGGATTCTTGTTTATGTAATTTAGTTATAATTCCTTTCTGAAGGACAAAGGGAAGGAAATTGTTCCGGGGAAGTGGGGAAAGAGATTGGAACTTTTGCTCCAAAATTAATTTTTATTTGGAGTTTAAAATGGGAGTGATATTCAAAGTTTTGACTTTGCTTGTTACACTTGTTGCTGACTTGCATATCTTGTCATTTGATCAGATAGAACTTGCAAGAATGTTGATAGAAGAGGCACAACAACATCTTTTTGCTCATTGGGCTGAGCCAGGCATTGATGATGAGAAGAAAAAAAGCTTCTTTGACCAGGTACTAATAAATAGTTTTTCATACTCTCTATATTGGTTGAGCAGAAGATTTGTTTTCAAAATTTTCTTGGATTTCCTTTGATTCATAATTCATGGTTTGTAAATGTCACCTTCAGGAAAATTCTTTATGCTCATTTTGTTGACTCAAAAAAGGTTTATCATAAGAAGCATGTAAATACTCTCCAGCATGAATGTGACAATTTTATGTTAATTTGGCATCTAATTTTACTGTTTGACAGCCCTTAAAGCTAAGACTACAAAACAGATCATTTACAACTGAATTAACAGGTTATTTAACAGCAAAACCTCAGATTCACATGTCTGAAAAAACATATGGTGGACCATACCAGGTATAAGTCCAAATGCATAGCTAATTCTGCCTCATTGACAATGGTTACTAATTTGGTTAGATTACTTATGTTGTGTATCTCTGCTTCTGCTAGGGACCTCCATGAGCCCTTTTTTGATGTCTGTCATCTCCAACTCCAGAAATTCTATACAGTCCTTCCACTAAAAACATCATTCTTATTATTCTCTAATCATTCCATTAGTTCATGTTAGTTTATCACCTCATAAGGCAGCTGATCTGCACCATAGAGGTTTCAGCTCTAGGGCTGAATCATAATTCTCCAGAAACCCTTGTCAAAACTTCAGATCTGCAATCAACAGAACTGCTAGGGAAACATTCAGGAGTGTAGACATTGCAAGTCAATTGGTGAGATCATTTTAACAGCGGTTAGGGTTAGACATAATTCAAAAATTGCTAGAATATATACCTCAGACAGTCTTCTACAGCAGCAGCAACATCCACAGCAGATCTGGGCACCTTCTTTACAGCAGCAGCAGATCGGTACAGCATCATAATGAGGGCGCAGGAGCAGTTATAGAAGACTGGGGTATAAGTCTAAATTTAGAGCATATGCATGCATATATCTCTAATTTTAGGGCACCAGCTTTAGATAGATGGATAAGGTTATCTCTCAGTTCTAAACAAAGTGCCGAGTTGTCTTATTTTTAGCTGGTAGATAGATTAGAATAAGGTTCTAAATAAAGCACCGAGTTCAGTTCTATTTTTAGCTGGCTTTCTAGTTCGAGTTTGACCATTTTTGAGTTTGTAAACCCTAAAAGTATGCCCTTCTCAGATCTATAAGAGAAAGGGCAGAGGTATGGCTTTAGTAATCGAGTTAGCAGTTAGCAGTTTAGGGTTTTTCCTGTAGCTTATTTTTCATGTTCAGAATTAATGAAAAGCAGTGACAGGTTTTGTCAGTCATCTATTAAGTTTAGTTTACTGTTTTCTACAGTATGTGTTTATAGATTCTTGCATCTAAAGTTTAGAGCTGTTTTGATATGCTTTTAGTTTCTTTAGTTTTAGTTTCATGTTGGAATTATATTACAGTTCAGAGTCTGTTTACGAGGTGTTAGAAAATCTAACATGGTATCAGAGCTTAGCACCTGAAATCTTCCAAATTCCATGCATGGACAGAAAGTGTGTCTGGAGTAGAAAGCTGTCAGAAGATTTTAGTGGGCAGAATGTCCAAGCTTCAGTGATTGGAGCAGAACGGTGCCAATAATCAGCATGTGGGCCTATTGAGGGTTGTGAGGTGAGAAGACCTTGTGATTTCAGTGATTGCAGAGTGTAGCCTGGGCCCTGTTCTAGACAGTGGCACCGATGGCAATTCCCAGTATGCGAGAGAGTCACTTGTTGGAGAGAGCCTCCAGCTTTCTGCCATGGAAGTTAAGACTGTTGAACCTCCTGGAAATGGCGGAGTATGGTACCTTGTAGAGAAGATCTGGCAAAACATGACAAAAAGGCAGTAAGCGTGACTCAAATCCTGTTGGATTATGTGAAGGATCACTTGATTCCTCATATTGCTGGGAAGAAGACTGCAAAAGAGATGTATGATGCCTTGGGAACACTGTACTAGAGTGTGTACATGTCCAGGAAGACGCTCTTAAAGAACAAGCTCAGCGCTACCTGCATGAGCAAGATAAATATAGTGACAAGCTATCCCATGAAGATAGCAGAGCTGAGAGATCAGATTGCTGCAGTTGGGGACATAGTTGAGATGATGAGCTAGTTTGGTTTTCATTGAATGGCTTTAGTCCACCGTGGTACAGTTTTTTCCAAATTATCTGTTGGTCGGGAGAAGTTACTTGACTTCGAGCAGTTGTGGGATGATTTCATTGGAGAGGAGTTGAGAGTCGAGACTACAATATGTCTCAACCACATATGAGGAAGATGTACACCTAGCCCTCATCGGGAAGGTGAGGAAGGGAGGAAAGAAAGGATTTGGTAAGGGTTAGAAGAAGAAAGAAGACTTAGGGTCTTCTAATCAGCAGAAGAAGGACATGCGCTATATCAAGTGCTTCAATGGCAACAAGCATTGTCACTATGCTTCTCAGTGTCCTGAGAATAAGAAGGGGAAGGGTAAGCAATGACAACAGAAACAGTTTGCAGGAAGTGCTGAAGCTTCAACAGTGGACAAGTTCACTTTGTGATGTTCCCTTCCACTTGATCATGATGGGAAGATGACTTAGAAGCCTATATGACTCCCGTAGGTTATAGTCAGTGAAGAAAAAGAGAGTCAAGGGGTTTATTTGATGTCACTTAGACTGGAGATGTTATATTTCTAAAGTGACATTAAGTAAAAAGGTAATAAAGTAACTTTTAGATTAATAAGTTATTTAAACATTATTAAAAGTGACTTTTAATCTTTAAGTGAAAAGTAAAAGGGGAATAAAGGTCATGTTGGATTAAGTCAAAGAGGAAATATCTAGATGGGGCATTGAAGAACTATAAAAGGAGGGGTAGCGCTCCACTTTCCTCATTATGTTTTGGATTGATCTCTTGTTGGAGTGCTCTTGTGAGCTAAGGTTTTCGTTGGGGTTTGACATAAACCCTTCCATTGAAGTTTGGTTTTGGTGGTGCAATATCCACCCTAGCTAGACAATGAGGAGGATCCATCCGACATCTTCATTTGAGCTTCATCTTGTGGATCGATTTCAGTTGTGGAGGTGCAACGACTTGGATAGGAGGTTTGTGGAGGCTTCTTGAGGAGGACGACTTCATCTTTTGCAGGGTCGTGAGGCTAGGAGGGTTTGGAAGAAGGCCGTGAAGGTTTTGTGGAGGATCGTTGGCACTTTAGTGTTGATGTTTTTGGTAGCTGTGGGAGGTATTCACCTCCAAGAGACCTCCTATGAATGATATCTTGAGTAGAGAAAACCCCAATCACTTGCGTTGAGAGATAAGGGTACTAGTCGGCCCTATTGAGTAAAGACTAATTTATATTATGTTTTAAATTAGCTTGTATGCAATTTGTACAAGTCGACCCTATGTGAAAAGACACTTCCCCTCATTATATTGGACCTATATATATAAGTGTACCCCATCCTCATTTTGCATACAACAACTCGACCTCCTAACACATCTAAGGCAGTCGATGGAGTACTAGTCTGAGGTAGCAAAATTCGGCTTGATCTGAGGCATTTCCGAGACAACAGATTGGGCACATCTGTAACAACATATATCTCTGTATTTGGGTGACTTTCTCTTGGATATCATTCTGTAGCAGGTCTCCTGCTTTGCTCGGGGGTGGCACTTGAGGATGCCTATGGTTGGGTGGTAATGAAGAGCATTAGCTATGGTCAAACGAGCAAACCCATTGTGTAATCTGTGTTTGGTTAATCTTCTTGAGATCCTAGTTAGCCTACTGCAGTTGTAAACTAGCTTAGCATTTTAAAAATTCAACATGGTATCAGAGCAAGTCTCGAAGATCTACCATTGCACAAGTAGGCCGTTTTTTTCCTGAGGCTGGGAGGCCGAAATTTTCTGAAATTGCAGGTCGAAATCTTTCTGAGGAAACCCTCTTTCTTGAAAGCCGAATCAGAGGTGCAGGTTCGAGTTTCCTGAGGCATAATTGAATGCAGGTCTGAGATACTTTGTGGGCAAGTCCGAGGCAAGTATCGGCTGCAAGTCTGAATTGTTTGAGCACACTTTAACCGCAGGTTTGAGCCTAGTTTTGTGGGTTGTCTTATCACAGGTCTGAGCCACAATCTTAGAGAGTATTGGTGCAAGTCCGAACCCTGTTTTGTGGGCATACTAGTAGCAGGTCTGAGCAGAGATAGAGGTCGAGTCTTCAACAATTAGAGGGTAGTCTTCTAGGCTGATTTTGGACAACAGTTAGACTAAGTTTGGACAGCTTCAAGGACCAGTTTCAAGAGAAAAATTAACACGAGGTTCATGAGTATACTTGAACATTTATGAGGCTACTCATTTATGGATGAAGTTGCACCAGAACCAGAGAATGCTACAATTTTAGAGGTATGCACTTGTATATATATTTTAAATTGTATCGTTATCATAAAGGTGTTTGTAGGAGTAGGGACCCTTGTCCAAGCAACAATCATAGATCCAACGGGGACCTCTGATCCAATGCATTCAGAGGAACAATGCACCCTCCAGGTTTGATTGTTTTGATATGCCTCTAGCTGTTATGACACCATTGTGATATTGTGTTTTTGATCTACTGGAGTTATATACTAACCACTTGATACTAGAGATGTATTTGTTTATCTCCCCTCAAGGAGATATTCTTTTTTTGTTGTCTGTTCTGGGCAGGTTATATTGCTAAATTCCATGGAGGTTGCCATGGAAATGTTGTTGTTCTTGTTTTCTTGTTCCGGGCAGGTTACCTCGAAGTCATGTCACTAGTGATAGCCCTGAGAGGAAGCTATAGTGACGATTGTAGAAAGCAACTCATTGGATAATCTTTGGTTTGAGACATGAAGCAGTTTGACCAGAGTTTGTATAGATTGACAATTTTACCAGTCCAAATCTTGTGACATGATTCCATCAGTTTGAGCAAGTGATAACATAGGAGACTTGCTCATTTACATTACAGAGCTCTTCCCACCCTGGGGAAGATGGTGTCAGGTCTTCTAGATCTTCGTGTAAAGCATGATGGCATTCGTAGAGCTTGTGGGGTCCTTTCCGAGTAGTGACAACAGATCCAAGGGGATCTTATGCAATCAGATTTGTGTGGACCCATGACAACTATTTCCTTTGAAGAGAAGATAGCCTTCTGGAGATCTAGAGGATCTCACATGGAGATTGACAACGAGAGGCAGGAGGAGATGATGACTTCTCCCCCTTCACCCTTGAACATTTCAGAGGGAGCTAGTTGAGCCCGTTGATCCAGATGATCTAATTGATATTCCTAGAGCTATTGCAGTAGGTCGGAAGAGGCCTGCGTGGGCTCATCAAACTTTGCAGGAGGTAGAAGGACATGCAACTCTCGTGGTACTTTCCGAGAAAGCCAGAGACCACAGAGACATTCGGGCTATGCTGGAGCTATGAGCCACATCATTGATTCTTGAGCCTTCCTGTTGTGAGGAAGCATCCAGTTAGCAGATATGGAGAGAAGCCATGATGGAGGAGTATCAGTCCATCGCAAAGAACGATGTGTGGGATATTGTTCCGAGACCATAAGAAAAGTATGTGGTGACTTCCAAGTGGATCTATAAAGATCAAACGTACATCTGACGGGAGCATCGAGAAGCACAACATGAGATTTGTTGCCAGAGGTTTCTCTCAGGTGGAGGGAATAGATTATGAGGAGACATTTGCTCCTATTGCTCAATATATTCCCATCCAGACGATCATTGCCCTAGTAGCCATGGGATGGAGATTACATCAGGTGGATGAGAAGACAACCTTTCTCAATGAAGAGATCGAGAAATAAGTGTACATTGAGCAACCGGTTGGTTTCCTGATACATGCGAAGGAGTCTCATGCATGCAGATCGAAGAAGGCTCTATATGGACTTATTCAGGCACCTCGAGCTTGGTATACGAGGATTGATGGATATGGCCTGAGATATGTGAGTACCATAGAAACATATAGTATTGTGGATGGAAGTTCGCGAAGCAGTGTGGCTTCGCAAGCTCTTTGCAGACTTGATTGGTCAGTGATATCATTATGTTCGAGACATGATGAAGAGAGCGACAATACAGGTGTAGTACTTTCCTACAGAAGACTAGATTGTAGATGATCTCATGAAGCTTCTTACCAGGACGAAGTTCGAGTACTTCCGTGAGAGACTTGGTATGATGCCTCCCTCTTTGAGAGGGAGGGTTGATGATTGCAACTTCCTGAGACATTCTCCAGATCGTACTCCTCTGGACTGAGTTGAGTTGATCTGTGAGGACACCTATGTGATAGGTGAGATTGTACTCCTATGGACTTAGTTGAGTTGATCTATGAGATGATTCATACTCCTCTGGAGTGAGTTGAGTTGACTTGAGATGGCTCTCCAATTCGTACTCCTATGGACTTAGTCGAGTTAATCTGTGAGAGTGATGTCCCTAGTGGTTGAGCACTAGAGGACACACCATGGGGAGTGGACCCATGACGTCACACTATGGGATAGACCCTAGTGTTTCTAGAGGGAGGAGCCTCTAAAGGTCCACATGGGATGAGCCATGTGTTGATGTGTCCACCTGGGATGAGCCATGTGTGACATAACCTTGAGGTCAAGCTCAAGTGGTTGAGGTATCCAAGCGGTTGGGAGGATATTCCACTGGCCAGCAACCCTTAGGGGTTGGGAATATCCATCAAGGTTGGTGCCCAACAACCCTTGGAGACCTCATGGTCATATGGTTGGGAGAATGTTCACCTAGGTTGATGCCTGCCCAACAACCCTAACAGGTTGGGAGAACATTCATCTGGGTTGGTGCCCAACAACCCTTGGAGACCATTGTTCCTTGATGAGATATGTCATGTGGTGATGAGGCCCTTGACAATGGCAAACTAAGTGGCGATGAGACCCTAGTGTCATTCTAGTGGTGACGAGGCCCTAGAAGATTGAAAAGGTCCACATTGAAGTAGCAATGTGTGACGAGGAGATGCTACCAATAACATGGTCTGTAAGACCATGCCGTGGTCGGAGGACCATGGTATAGCCTGCGAGGCTATGAGGACCAGGAGTTAACATCACTGAGAATACCTCCCTAGCTAAGAGGGAGTGTTGATGTTTTTGGTAGCTGTGGGAGGTATTCACCTCCAAGAGACCTCTTATGAATGATATCTTGAGTAGAGAAAACCCCAATCACTTGCGTTGAGAGATAAGGGTACAAGTCGGCCCTATTGAGTAAAGACTAATTTATATTATGTTATAAATTAGCTTGTATGCAATTTGTACAAGTCGGCCCTATGTGAAAAGACACATCCCCTCATTTTATTGGACCTATATATATAATTTTACCCCATTCTCATTTTGCATACAACAACTTGACCTCCTAACAAATCTGAGGCAGTTGCAGGAGTACTAGTTTGAGGTAGCAAAATTCGGCTTGATCTGAGAGAACAGATTGGGCACATCTGTAACAACATATATGTCTGTATTTGGGTTACTTTCTCTTGGATATCATTCTGTAGCAGGTCTCGCTCTGTTCGGGGGTGGCACTTGAGGATGCCTATGGTTGGGTGGTAATGAAGAGCATTACCTATGGTCAAACGAGCAAACCCATTGTGTAATCTGTGTATGGTTAATCTTCTTGAGATCCTAGTTAGCCTACTGTAGTTGTAAACTATCTTAGCATTTTAAAAATTCAACATTTAGGATGCTCGTTGGGGTTTCTTGGAGGGTTCAATCCCCTTCTTTTGCAGGGCCGTGAGGCTATATCGCCTAGGAGGAGCCCTGGAGGCAGTGGAGGAGGGCCGTGAGCCCATCTCTTGGCATTTGGTGGGTTCGATATCCAATTGGGAGGCTCGATCTTGGTTGGAGAAGGTAGCGTGAGGCTTGGAGAGCCCTTGGAGCAGTTCGACATCATCTCTAAAAAGGGTTTGAGGCTAGGGGTTAGCCTTTCTGCAGTTTAAGAGGAGGACGCATCATCTATTGAGGAGGTCGTGGCATTATTCTAGGTTTTGGCTGGCATATTCTTATGTTCCATTGATGTATTGCAGATGCCATAACAACCATTAGAAACTTGTTATTGTTGTGTTCGGAGGTTCCATTCATAATAAAATTCCCCCATATTGTTTCTACTATTTCATGTGTACCTAGCTTGCATTTAATGTGTTGAAGAAAGACTTTTAGTAGAATGTATACAAACTGTTTGTAGAAAGCCGTCAACCAAATTATAACATGGAAACATATGCAATGCAAATTGTTTGACAAAAGCACACAACAAGAAACAACATAATTACATTGAAGATCATATTATCCCAGCCTAGCGCACTTGGGGATATTACACACCACTAGGCTTGATACGACCTTTGCCATGGTGTCATCCCTTTCCACCAACACAGTTTTAGGTGTTGGGTAGTATGTTGATAGTGGTGCCTCTAGACACATGACTTCGAATAAATCAACTATCTTCAACTTGGAGGAACAAGATACTGGCATGCAGGTGGAGCTTGGTGTTGATCGGAGGTACTTAGTGGTTGGATTGGGGTCTATCTCATTCTGCATGCCATCTAGAGAAGTTTTGGATCTACACGAGATATTGTATGTTCCTGGCATGACAAAAAATCTCCTTTTGGTTTCTTGTCTAACAATTTTGAAGTATAGGGTTGAGTTTGACCATCAGAAAGTAATCATCAAAAGTCAGAACCCTTATTTTTGTCGAGTGTTGGCCAGAGGAGTTAGGGAGGGTGGCCTTTATACACTTCTAGCATATCTAGTGAAGTAGAGAGCTTTGTTGATCGGTAGTGACAATCTATGTGAGCTTTGGCACAAAAGATTTGGTCACTTGAACTATGGTTCCTTGCCTCCTTTGAAGAACATGGTGGGTTGGATTCATTGACTTCAAGGTTGAGAAGAGAGTAGTGTGCAAGGGATGTGCACTTGACAAGCACACCAACGCTGTCTTCCCAAGCAACGAGCATAGATCAAGAGGGATTCTTGATTTAGTTCATTCATATGCTTGTGGAATGTCATCAACTTTTTTGAGAGGAAATATTTATTATGTTACTTTCGTTGATGATTCTTACAGGAAAATCTGGATATATTTTATGAATACCAAGGATGAGGTCTTTAGCAGGTTCAAAGAGTTCAAAGCTCTTGTTGAGAACCAATTAGGGAGAAGATCAACGTACTAAGATTAGATAATGGAGGGGGGTATACCTGTAATGAATTTGATTCCTTTTGCAGAAAAGTAGCAATCAAGAAGGAATTGATAATACTGTATAATCCACAGGAAAATGGCGTTGTTGAGCGAAAGAATAGGTCCATAGTAGAGACCGTTAAGTCTATGGTTCATGACTTAGATCTATGCATGTTCCTTTGGGCATAAGCATGTTATATTGCAATCTACATATTGATTAGATGTCCTCATAGGATGTTGAAGGACAAAAATCTTTAAGAAGCCTTCATAGGGGAGAAATTAGACGTTTTTCATTTCATAGTGTTTGGGAGTTCGACTTACATTCATGTTCCAAAGGAGAAGAGGATGAAGCTTGAACCCTCCAGTTTGAAGGGTATTTTAGTTGCTATACTGAGTCCTCTAAGGCTTACAAGATCTATGTTCCTTCTTAGAGGAAGATAGTAGTAAGTCGAGATGTGAAGGTAGATTAGGATGCACGGTCTTCTAGGTCCCAGGAGCCTCGAATATTAATTGAAGAGGAGACAACACTCCCTGCCCCAAGTGTAGATCCATAGGTTTCAAGGAGTTCAAGTGCAGGTTAGACAAGTTCTAGTACAGGCACAGAGACTGTTTTACCTTCCAGTATAGCCAAGAAGTTGAGGTGGCTTACACAGACGTTGCAGGAGATAGTGGATCAAGTTGGTGCTCCATCTACTTCCTTTCGGGTAAGCCATCCTCCTAAAATGTCCCTTAGTTATGTTGCACTGATGTCTTCCATTATTGATGCAGAACCTTCCAATTATGAGGAGACAACAAGAAAGCAGGTATGGCAGGATGCCATGGTGGAGTACAACTCCTTCATGAAGAATGATGTATTCAGATATAGTGCCAAGACCATAATGGAAATCAATGGTGGATTCTAGGTGGCTGTACAAAGTGAAGCATGCAGCTGATGGTAGCATGGAGAAGTATAAGGCTCGGTTTGTAGCTAGAGGATTCTCCCAGAAAGAGGGAGTTGACTATGAGGAGACCTTTGATCTAGTTGCCAGGTATACTTCTATCAGGACCATTATGTCTTTAGCATCTATTTTTGGCTGGTAGTTATATCAAATGGATGTTAAGACAACCTTCCTTAATGGTCTGATTGAGGAAGAATTGTACATTAATAAGTTTAGGTGCTTGGGTGAGATACCCATGTATGCGAATTGAAAAAGGTCGTTTACGGGTTGGAGCAGGACCCCGGGATTGGTACTCTAAGATTGACAAGTACTTGTTAGGTTGGGGCTTCACCAAAACTACAGTAGATCCTGATTTTTATTACTTATTTATAGATTTGGTTTGCTTGTTTTGGTTCTATATGTAGATAATCTGATATTTATGGGGAGTTAAAAGAAGCTCTAAGATTGATGAGTACTTGTTAGGTTTGAGCTTCACCAAAACTGGTGTAGATCCAAATTTTTATTACTCATTTATAGATTTGATTTGCTTGTTTTGGTCCTGTATGTAGATGATCTAGTACTTTAAGAATGATGAGTACTTGTTAGGTTTGGGCTTCACCAAAACTGCTGTAGATCCTATTTTTTATTACTTATTTATAGATTTGATTTGCTTCTTTTTGTGCTATATGTAGATGATCTGATAGTTATAGGGAGTTCAGAGAAGCTCATTGCAGTATGCAAGACTGTGCTGGCACAAGAGTTTGACATGAAGGATATTGGACCCATGCACCATTTCTTGGGTCTAGAGGTATGGCAGGGTGCAAGTGAAGTTTTCCTTGGGAAGGAAAATACACAGTTGAGATCCTGAAGAGGTTTCACATGATGGATTGTAAACCCGTGACCACTCTTATGATACCGAATCTGAAGTTGCATGGCAACTTGGATTTAGATTTGGTAGATCCTTCCTTGTATAGACAGTTAATTGGATCTTTGATGTATCTAGTTAACACAAGACCTGACAGATGTTTTGTAGTGAACACCTTGAGCCAATTCATTGTTGAGCCAAGGCAGATTCACTAGATTGTTGCAAAACATGTGCTCCGATATTTGAAGGGCATGACACATTTTGGTTTGAGATATGCAGGAGATGGTAAGTTGATTTTGCATGGATTTGTTGATTCTAACTGGGTAGGAAATGCAGGTGGTAGGAAGAGTACTTCAGGATGTTGTTTCAATTTGGGTTCATGAACGATTTCCTGGTTCAGCAAGAAGTAGGCTTTAGTAGAATTGAGTTTAGCTAAACTAGAGTACATGGCAGCCAACACTGCTAGTTGTGAAGCCATCTGGCTTTGCAAGCTGATTGCAGCATTGACAGGTGAGATGTTTGAGCCTACAATGATTGACTGTGACAATTAGAGTTATATCAAAGTCTCTTAGAATCTTGTATTCCATGACCACTCCAAACACATTGACAGCAGGTACCATTTTCTCAGGGACAAAGTTCAGAAGGGAGTAGTTGCTCTAGAGTATGTTTGGACAAATCAACAGATTGTATACATTTTGAGTAAGCCCTTGGGCAAAGGGAAGTTTGAGATGTTCATAGAGCTAGTTGGAGTAGTTGAGAACACTTTCCACGGTAAGAGGGAGTGTTAGAATATGTACCTTGGACAGTCTTCTACAGTAGCAACAATGCAGAACAGATCTGGGCACCTTCTTTATAGCAACAACAGATCTGTACAACATCATAATGAGGGCATGGGAGCAGTTACAGAAGACTGGGGTACAAGCCTAAATTTAGGGTGCCAACTTTAGATAGATGGATAAGGTTATCTTTCAGTTCTAAAAATAGCATTGAGTTGTCTTATTTTTAGCTGGTAGATAGATTAGGATAAGGTTCTAAAATAAAGCACTGAGTTTAGTTTTAATTTTAGCCGACTTTCTATTTTGAGTTTGGCCTTTTTTGAGCTTGTAAACCCTAAAAGTACGCCCTTCTCATATCTATAAAAAAAGGGCATATGTATGGCTTTAGAAATGGAGTTCACAGTTAGCAGTTTAGGGTTTTCCCTATAGCAGATTTTTCATGTTCAAAATTAATGAAAAGCAGTGAAGGTTTTGACAGTCATCTATTAAGTTCAATTTATTGTTTTCTGTAGTATGTGTTTATAGATTCTTGCATCTAAAGTTCAGAGCTGTTTTGATATGCTTTTAGTTTATACCGTTTTAGTTTCCTGTAGGAATTATATCACAGTGCAGAATCTGTTTTACTTTGTGTTATAAAATTTAACAAAAATCAGATCTGAAAATCACATTTGTTCAGCACCAACCCAACATAAATTAGTTCTAAAAGATATAAATTAAATCATGCTAAATCAGCTCAGCATCAGCCTGGTTATTCAATACATCAACACAATAAATCAACAATTAAAACACCTAGAAATCAGATATGCATGCAAATTTGGGACAACAAACACTTCTCTTTCTGCTACACATGAAAGATAATTACAATATGAAAAGTCAGTTTCTCCCAAGCTTATGATGCAAAACCAACAACTTCTGTCAAGCTCATGAAGCAAAACCCAAATCAGCTAGCTACCACATCGACTCTCTTCACCCAAAAAAAACAAGCAAATAGCAAGCCCTAGCTATTGTTAAATTTTGTGTTTGATTTCTTATGTGGATTTTTTCTTTGAATTCTTCAACACTTTGATTCCAGCTTAATACATTTCAACAATATAGAATCATAACTGAATAACAATAATAAGGTAGATATGAAAGCATGCACATCAACAACACATATACCCTGGGGAAATCCTATACAGGGAGAAAAACCCCAACAAACGATATTACTTTATTGCATTAATAATGTAAGATCACTTACAAACATCCACCATGAAAACTCTGCTCTTAAAGAGCTTTCCAAGTTGACTCTGACCTGACAGAGACCTAAGAGACCTTGCTGATATAGATGTATCCTAGTTGCTTTCAAAGACTGAGATATATCAGCTCCGATATGGGCCGTTGAAACTGCCTCTAATTGACTGATATGCGCCTCTAAATGTTGATCTACAACACTGTTATGGCTGCCTCTTTAGCGCTGATATGTACCTCTGTACAGCATTGATATGGCTGTCTGTAGCGCTGATATGTACCTCTGGACAACACTGATATGGCTACCTCTTTAGCGCTGATATGTGAAGATTTTCCAGGTCCGATCAAGCTGCCAAATAGGTCTGTCTTTGACCTCAAGTTGGCTCTAAGTTTCAACTGTCAATGAAGATATTGCTGCTGTTTTAGGACAGCCAACAGTTCAGGAACTTCTTGCTGATTTGTTACGGTTACATTCACAATTTTAGGTGCTCTAGCATGTAGTTTTAGTCACCAAGGGTTAGCACATGTATACTAAAATAAATGTAACACACCTAGAGATCT
>ML784093.1:307032-320702 GCA_009831015.1 Picea engelmannii | reverse complement strand
GTGTAAGATCCAAGCAGTCATCAGAAATGAAAGGAACCTAATGCATATATAAGAAGGTTATAACGATCAAAGATGACACATACCATGATACCTCAGACCAATTACCTCATGGAGCAAGAGTCCTCTCCGATGCAGGCCCAGGCAGGTGGTGATGGAAGCTGCTACTGCTGACAGGACAAGTCTGGTGGAGAAGAAGAAAGATGGGCCCTCCAGGGCCATGCTCAAGTCAATCCCGCTCTCGGTACTCCATGTCTAGGACCATGTGGGCCTCGAGACATGATCTCCTAGTTATCCCTAGATATCGGGGATAACAGACTCTTCATCCGTTTTTGATACGTCTTGTTAACGAGAGCGGCATCGCGACGTGTTTCATCCAACCTAGTCAAATATAGGAAACGTTCTTCTTTAGCAGAAGTGTGAGGCAAAAGTTCTATTTTGAGTTTCAACGAAGGAATTTCGCACTCGATTGGTAATACTGCTTCTATGCCATATACTAACTGGAAATGAGTGAATCCAGTAGCAGTTTTCACTGAGGTGCGGTAATCCCAGAGAGCGGAGAAACGTTGTAGATGCCAAGATGTTTTGTTTGCCCCCACCATGCGTTGAATCATGGTTTTAAGGACCTTGTTGATAGCTTCAACTTGTCCGTTTGCTTGAGGATAGTAAGGGGATGAGTTCTCATGGCGAAAACCCAACTTGGCATGTAACTAACTCATCATCTGGTTTTGAAAGTGTGAACTGTGATCAGTGACAATGGCTTGTGGAACACCAAAGCGAGTGATGATGTGGTTGAAGACAAAAATAGCTGCGGTACGACCATCATTAAGAAAAGTAGGCATAGCCTTAGCCCATTTTGTTAAGTAATCATTGACAACGATGATATGACCTTGCCTCTCAGCTGAGGTAGGCTTACACTGCATAAAATCAATGCCCCATTTTGCAAAGGGGCCGATGGCGACAACAGGATGCAGCGGAGCGGGGTGGGTGCGTGCCTTTTTATGAAAAACTTGGCAGGGTGGGCATTTTTTGACAGCCTCAATTCAATCTTTGAAGATAGAGGGCCAAAAGTAACCGACACGTAAAATTTTCTGAGCTGTAGCCATCTCAGAAAGGTGACCGCCACATGCTCCAAGGTGACAGTCATTAGGGACACGTTCAACTTCATCATGAGTTAAACAACGTCGTAGGATAGTGTCAATACCACGGCGATACAAAGTGTCACCGATGATAAGGTAGCGTTTAGAATGGTGACGAATATGATGACGTTCTTCACGGGAGATATCGGGCTGAAAATGCTGGGTTTGAAGATAAAAAAGGATATCTCCATACCGAGGATCGGATGTGCTAATGAGGAACAAAGATTCATCAGGGAGAGAATCTCTAGGCTCAATATCTTCATCAGCATGGAGAAGATCGTGGATAAGTTCCGCAAACACCAAGGATTTTTTAGCTTTGGACCTGGCAAACTCGAGATCGAATTCCTGAAGAATAATGATCCATTTGGAATATTTGCCCCCAAAGAGTTGACGTGTCAGAATATGATACATGGGGTTTGAGTCCGCAATAACCGTGGCAGTGCATAACAAGATGTAATGGCGAAATCTCTGGACAACAATGACGACTGCCAGAGCCAACTTTTCAACATGTGAGTATCGGAGCTCGGGACCGAATAGACTCTTGCTCAGATAGTATATCACATGTTCGTCACCATTAGGGTCCTCTTGAACTAACACCATAGCGATAGTGGAAGTAGAGGCCGCCAAGTAAAGGATGTAGTCTTGTGCATAATTCAGAGGATGCAACAGAGGCGTATTGGTCAATGCATGCTTAAGAGCATCGAAAGATCGTTGAGTAGTGTCATCCCAGATGAAAGTAGTGTCTTTCTGCAATAATTGCATAAATCCTTTGGCAATCTCGGCGTAGTTACATATAAAACGACGAAGAAAGTTTGCTTTCCCCTGCAAACTTTGTAGTTGGGTCAGATTATTAGGAGGAGGTAAAGCAAGGATAGCTTTAATCTTTAAGGGATCCACCCTAATCCCATCTTTGGAGACAACAAAACCGAGGAGTCGATCTGATTCGACAACAAAGATGCATTTGTGTGGGTTCAAACGAATACGGTAGAACAAACATCGAAGAAAAATAGCCCGTAGATGACCAATATGGTCTGATCGACTGGACAAATGGGCAGGTAAATCATCGAGGTAAGGTTCCACAATATGTTTGATATCGTGGAAAGCATATGACATGGCCCGCTAGAAGGTAGGCATTTTTGAGACCAAATAGTAGTTTCTGATAGGCGAAAGTTCCCCACGGGTAGATGATGGTTGTCTTATGTTGATCAACGAGTAGAATGTCAATCTGGTTGTATCCTGAGAATCCATCCATTAAAGAGAAAATAACGCTGCCAACACAATTATCAATGATTTGGTCGATGAAGGGTGTGGGGTAATTGTCTTTTGGACAAGCCTTATTAAGATCCCTATAATCAACGCAGACACGAATGGTTCCTTGTTTCTTAGTGATTGAAACAATGTTAGAAACCCATTCCGTCAAGGGGACAGGATAGATAAAGCCAGATTTTAACAGTTTCTCAACTTCTGCCTTTATGGCTGCGGTTTTCTTGGGATGAATCGAGCGGAGTTTTTGTCGTACAGGTTTAATGCATGGGTAAGTTTTTATTTCATGCACAACGATCGAAGGATCGATCCCTGGCATTTCCTCATAGCTCCAAGCGAATACATCGCATAATTCTTTAAATAAAGCGGTGTAAGAAACCACTTCTTGGGCGAACAATTAGCTCCGAGATTAATATTTTCCACGATACCTTCCTTGATCGAAATATTAATAACGACCGTAGAAGAGATGTTGCCTAAATTCCCCTCAGAAATAGTATCCTGGGTAAGTATAGGAGATTGTGGAGAATCAACAACATCGGGGGGTAAGATAGAGTGTATATCTTCTTGAATTTCTTCTAGAGGTGGAAGAAAAGAGGATCGATGATGGTGGTCATCTCAAGGTACTTCGTCAATACTAATCATTTCCATAATGGATTCATCTGAAGGAAAAATCTGGGAAATGTAGTCAAAAGCAGAAGACAAGGAGTTCAACCAAGATGGCATCGAATAAGTGTCGGGTGCCAATAGATGTTGGTCATCCACGGAGGGAGAGGCGGATTGAATAGCAGTGTATGAAGCCTCGGCCGGACTAAGTGGCATAGCGTCACCTAGTGAATCGAATTCTAACGGACTAGGCACAAGCCAAGGATCAGATGATTCTAAACACTGATAGGCCATAGTCGAAATCATATTGATTGTGGTAATATGTTGTGTGGTAGGAGGAAATGGTGCAGGGAAAGTACCCATAAGAGAAGAGTCTTTCAAAAGACCTACACCAACACTTTCATACATGATCTTATGATCTCCCAAGAAAGGAATATTGTTGGTGGCGGGAGCGCGAGCGTCGGGTGTATAGTAATCTAACCGATTGATAGTGACAATTTTGCCTTGATGAGGGAATTGTACACATCGAAACACTGATGAAGCGACAACAATCATGGCATAAAACCAACTTCTTCCTAATAACAAGTTGTAATCAAGGGGAGCATCGACTACCTCGACATCAACAGAGACGGTTTTTCCGCCCAACTAAACGACCAAGGACTGCAAGAGTTCGTGATGGTGAAAACCTCGCCCATCGAATGTGCGCAACATCGTAGGGGATTGGTTAAGTGCGGGTGATTTTAATCCTTTCCAACAAGCCAAATGACATGACACAAGTGGAAGCTCCCTCATCCAAAATGGTGCGGTGAATGTGTTGGTTGTGAACAACATCAATTTGAAAAGCGAGTTGGTGAGAAAGTCGTGACTTGAAATTGTCCAGGTTAAATGTGATATTGTTGGACGACTCAGGATCAATGGCGCCAATGGCAGCCAAGAGCGTTCTACGTTGACTGAGGCAGTGTTGTAGAACTTCCAGCGCACACATAGCACACGGTGCTTGAGCCAAATCTTCAACAATGTTGTAGTTTTGGGTGGCACGCGAACTAGGATTGAAAGTAGATATACAGATGGTGATCTTGGGAGGGCGTAATATAGAGTTGAATGTAGGTTTCTTTATCTGAAGTGACCCGGATGGAGGACTAATAGATGGAGGACTAACGGAGGCAGGGGAAGGATCTGGTAAAGAACCGTTAGTGACCTTTTCTTTGTCAGATTTAACTGGTGTGTCATATGTCGTAGTGGGAGTGGTTAAATCATTCCCATTGAACATATAATTATGAGCAATCGTCGAGGCTTCATCATTAGGAGGGTGGCTGGAATTGCCCCCTGTGGGGGGGGGCGAGTCCTTGAGCAACCATGGATTGCTGCTGAGGAAAAGGCTGTGTTAACACGGCGGGCTGGGAATTCCCTTTGAAAAGTTTTGCAACTTCGTCGCGATGTGGACAGTCTCAGGTGTAATGATTATCACCACAAATAAGACATGGGAATTTCGGTTTCTGTCATGGTTTCTTTTCAGTAGCAGGCGATGGAGTTTGGGTTTTGGGTTGTTCATTATTATTATTCTTTTTGGGTTTATTCTTTGTCTTCTTCTTACCTCCAGATTGTTGTGAAGGGGCATATTGAACTGCATTCACCTCAGAGACTTGAGTTGGGAGTGAGGTAGAGGAGAGTGAGGTCGAACTGGGAACGGGCACTGAAACGGGGCGATTCATTGTTCTCGTCGACTGTGATGTGGATTGGGTTTTGATGGTGTCGATAACTCCATCCGCATGTGACGTGGATGAAGGTTTGGATGGATCAGTAGTGGCACGGGTAGCATTTGGAATCAGTTCATACAAAGTACCAGATTGTGAATAAACCAAATCTAAGTACTGAGCCCGGGCAATGGCTTCTTCCTCAATGACTACACCTCCCACGGTGACATCACGAGCAATCGGGGGTGAAAGAGATTTAGTAAACCATTCTGCCAGTAACTGGTCAGGAATGATTGCTTTAATCAACCTTTGTCGTCGTCTCCACTCATGAATGTGATTAAAGATATGCACAGAGTTGGTTTGACGAAGGGAAGTCAAAAGTTCAGTACCCGTCTCGTAACGGATGGGTAGTTGAAAGTGCGTGAGAAAGGCCATGGCAAGGGAGTTGAAATCTTGAAAAGAACCTCGTGAAAGTTCAATGTACCACTTGGCTGCTGAGCCCGTAAGGGTGCGCTGGAAGAGACGTAAACATATAGAATCATCCATTAATGAGTTTGATGAACACCAAAAATGGAATGCCATCACATGGTTATTTGGGTCCTCTCTAGGTTTACCGTCAAACTTTGGGATGTTGGAAGGTAATTTAGCAGGAATCATTGGCCAAAAAGGAAAGTGCAGTATGGGATTGTTGGTCAAACGAGACAAGTCTGGGAGATCCAGAGTAGTAAGGAAGGGTAATTGTTGGTTAACTTGAGGGTGATACTGGTGTGGCATAGGGACACCAGTAGGGCCATAAACTGGTTGAGATGGGTAATTGTATCTAGTAGGCCTTGCTACACACGGTTGTTGTTGACCAGGATAAATAGGATTCGATGATTGTTGAGGAACATTCATGAGTGGGTGAAAACTCAGTAGATTCTGAGGGGTATAAGTCGGTTGATTCGGTTGCGGGGGATAAACAGTTTGCCCTTGAGGGGGGTAAACAGTTTGTCCCTGAGGAGGATACACTTTAGCCCCGTGGGGAGGATAAACATTAGATCCTTGGGAAGGATAAGGTTGTTGTCCTTGAGGACCCCAGGTGGGATTTGGGACGCCCGGATAAGGTTGTCCATAAGATAATTTGGAAGGAACAAGATTTGACACTCCTCCTTATCGGTTATGGTATAATTGCCCCCCAGTGTAGGGTTGATTAAACATGCCTCTTGAAGATAATCCCCAATATTGTGAAGGGTTTACGGCAAAAGAAGGTTGCCCCCATGCCATAGGTGGATTAATGACTAGTAAAGGGAGGTTGTCCTCCGGAAGGAACATGAAAAGGTGGCTGTCCCCCTGGAGGGGTAGGCCTGTTATAGAATGGTTGTCCTCTGGGAGGGAGCTGTCCACTAGATGGCGATTGCCCCCCGGTCGGGATATGTCCCATAGTTGATTGTGTCTGTTTGGCAAGGGTCTGCATTCTCTGGTGTAAAGATGTTCCAACAGTGCCCTGTGGAACATGAGGGGCTGTACAGTGAAAAGGTGTAAAGGTAGGAGTAGCGGTCGAAGTGCCTTGGGTATGAGTAGAGGTGATGATTCCAGCATTAAGGTGGACTTGTGCTGACGTAACAGCAGGATCAATGACCTATTCGATGGGGTGATCAATAGTTTGACTAGATGGTCCTGCCTCAGCAGCAGGAGTGTCATGAGGATTAAGAGGTTGTCTAATGTATTCAAAATGCTCATAAAGATCACGCTCCGATGGAGTCCTCCATACAGAACGAGCAGGTGTGTGATGTGTATCTACTGTGGTAGTAGGACGAATGGGGGTCCTAAAGTCATCACCAAAAATGGGTTCCGTGGATCCCATATATGTCTCGGTAATTGGTCTCGAAGGTAAACTTGGGACTTCTTCTTCTATAACGTTACCGAGTGAGTCCAATCGAACCAAGAGTGGTTCAATAGGAGCTGTTGACACAGGTGTAGTGTGAGGAGTGGGATTTTCAACCGTAACCAATGCTCTTTCCGAATATTCTAACAAAGGAGTAGCAACACTCCCAGTGTCAGAACGATTTTCTACCTCTCCACGGTAGGTGTCTTTTGGTGAGTTAGGAGGTAAGGGTTGGTAGCCTTCTTCTGGAGGCAGCCCTTGCATCCTACGTGATCGACGAAGACCTTTATCGTCTACATGCTCAATTTTGAAGAACTATTAAAACGACAACACACGCTAAAAAAATCTAGGAATACCAACAAGCAAACAAACCTTCTCTCGATGACTGTACTAGTTGGTGATGAAATCCAACATCGCGTGATCAAGTCAAGAAGGGCCTAGGATATGTGCGGGTGGAACAGTTACGATGATGACCTGCTTAACGGACTTACACCTTGGTGCAAGCTTCCACACAATAATCGTGGATTTACCCTCCAAGGAGCCCGAGTGAGTTTGATCATCGTCTCTTCCAAGTACAGTGAAGACTTCCCTTCATCGTCACCTTGTGTAAAGACCCTAAAGATTATGGCTACTAAGGACACCAACTCGCAGTGAGCCCCTGGACGGGTATAGTCGACAGTCCAGTCCGAACGTATGGGCAGGATAACAAGTCCGAAATCCTTGGAGAAAACTGAGGACAAGTGGACCGGTAGAACTCCAGAGGACCCCGAATGGATTCAGAACTCACGAAGCACTAAGACCAAATGAAGACAGTTGAACCTCAAGAAGAACCCCCAATATACGATCTGACTACTACGAACAGTTAAACCACGTAGGGATAATCTTCGTAGCTCTCTCGAACGCAACCTCGTGCGTAACCCCTGTGTGAGAGGGGGATCCTAGATAAGCTTATACGAAAATTGGATTTGCTCTCCCTACCGCAAGATGCTAATGTTTGTTTTGAATGCTTTGGAGAGTTGTGCTCATAGCCTAATCCAAAGTGCTAATTCTAGTCTAATGTTGGTGGAGGAATCTAAAAAAGAAAAAGTTTCTAGATCGATTTTAATTAGCGTTGATTTTGTGGCTGTTCTTTACTCAGAGGTGAATGAGAGTGAAACTGATGATATTATGACTCGATTCCCAAAAATGCATAAGAAAAATGATAGACAACCTTTTCTTTCAATGAATTTCTATTTATGGGAAGGAGAAGAAATTTTCCTTTTCACTATCAAACACAAAAATGCAGAGACTTCATGCAATTGTTCTCAATCAAGAATCCAATTCAATGCTAAACTATTCAGAAAATGATCCTAATATCCAAAAGCCAATCGTGAAAATATATCTCTTCATTTAAATATGAATTATAATCAATTTGATTCAAAGCTTCTTATGCAAACCAGATTTCATTCTTTGCAAGTTGTAAGCAATTGGAAGCAAACATCATATAAACAAAAAACACACTCTCATTATGATCAAATAAGAAGCAAAAACAAAGCCAATTTTTCGAAAAGAAAACCAAAACTCAAACAAGAGGAATTACTTGGAAAGATAACTCAAAGATCAAATGGAACAATACACAGATCTCTGAACCCCCTTGTAACAACTTTCATACAATCAGATAAATGAGAAAGTATCAAACCGACTCCAGATCTCAAAGAGGAAGAGTGATTCCAAAACAAGGAAGAGTAATTTCAATATATTTTAAAAACCAAACAAAACATCAAAAAGCCCTTGGAAATCAAATTGTTGCAAGCTTTACAGAAGACACATACTGATAGCAACAGTCCTGAGTAGGATAAAAAACCAAAAATTACACCCAAAAGATGTATCCCACAAATTTTCAACAGAACAGAAAATCGACGCTCTGGTGATACTTGAGAGTTCAATCTTAGTCCTTCTCTTATTTGGAACATGATTTTATACTAGACAATCAAAAACACAAAATTGCGATACCTTAAATTTCTCACAATGAATGTTTCTTTTGATGTTTTTCCCTTCAAGATACCTTAGATTTCTCATAATGAATGTTTCTTTTGATGTTTTTCCCTTCAAGATCCTGTGAAGACATCAGTTCAAGATATAGACCACTCTATTACACACCTCTACCCAAAGACACGTGGGCAAATATATGTCATGGATCATGGCCTCAGCAGTGTCAGTGATGGGTCTATTTTTCCTCTCTACAACCCTGTTATGCGGCAGGTTGTAAGGCACTGTTAGTGCCCTCTTGATCCTTGCTTCCATGCAAAAAGAATCAAATTCCTTGGAGGTATACTCTCCAAGGAGTTTGATACTTTAGCATTTGGACTTCTTCCTATATTTATACTGACATAGTTCTTTCTGCATTTGTTCTAAGAGAAGCTTTTCACATTCCCACATTGTACGCTGGATGCACTTTTCAGTGCCATTGGCCTACTTTTGTGGTCATTTGTTGGACATTAATAAAAATATCTTATCTTATCTTATCTCCTCCATTATCTGATCAAAGTACCTTGATCCTCTTCCCTGTCTGATATTCAACAAAGGCTTTGAATTTTGTGAACTTGCTCAACACTTCGTCTTTAGTCTTCATAAAATAAATCTAGTTTTGCAAGAGGAATCCCCAATGAATGAAACATAATATAGACCCCCTATCAATGATGAAGAATACTTAGGTCACACATATCCAAATGGATCAACTCGAGAATCTTTCTCGATTTCTACTCACAGCTTGGAAAAACAACCTTTGAATGCTTCTTGCCAAGTGCACATCCCTTGTAGTCCCTGATTTTCTCTAATTTGAAGTTTGGCAATCTCTGCACCATATTTTTCAAGATTGTAATGTTCCCATTTTTGGATTCCCTTATTATGCATTGAGATTCACTTCAGGAGGCTTGAGTCCACCACATCAGAGGGGTGAGACTATGACATCATAGAGATCGAAGGGTTTGGAGGAGTTTTGTGGGGCCCGACTTAGTTCATTTACCTTTATTCATAATCATGATCATTTCCACACAACTTGTCTTTGGTGTCGTTGCATTCTGATGATTTCCGTAATTTTGAGTTATTATGGAGCATATTTTAATTAAAAACACCAAGGAGGTCATTTTGGGCATAATACTTGAAGAAACCCGTTAGTGTAATAGCTCTTTGGAATCATGAGGAAAATCTGTTAGAATTAAAAAGTAAAGCAGGACAGAGATGTCTTTTTAAAAATTTCAGTTAGGAAGGCAGCTAGATCAYAGTGAGAGCTACTGAACTTAGGAAGAATAATCAAAATGCAAATATACACAAAGTTCAGAGTCGGACAGACCTGAACTAAACTCAACCAGTGTACTATTTCTTGATTAGCAAATCATTAGAATATCTAAACAGTAACCAATGTTAACACAGACTTCATTTATCACTGGATCTGATGCTAAGTAGCTCAAGATCAGATCTAAGTAAAAGATCTGATACAGATCTGAAATAATGGATCCAAACTAGAAATAGATCTAAGCTAGGTTAAATAGATCTAAACAATAATGACTGAAAAACTCAACAGCAATATTCAGATCTGATAATCTATAATAATTAATGCTGATACATAAATCTAGTTAGATCAAACAATACAGAACTCACAACAAAAATCCAGATCTGAAGATAAAGAATAGGTAGCTTACCTTGTCCTGAAGCCTTACCTCTGAAGAAGTCACAGTCAACACAAGAGATGCAGAACCATTTGTAATTATGCTCAGACAAAGCCTAGTTCATAGATCCACCATGTAGGTTGGATCTCTTTCCAAGAGATGAAGAAATTTCTTGCCACCAAGGGGATAGAAACCAAAGAGACTTCACACAGTTAAACCCTCAAACAAAGGAGACTTGAATCATCCAAAAACCTCACTCAGAAAAACTGTGGATAAACCCTCACACAAACAGAAGGCAAAACACTCAAACCCTCACATAAAAATTCTGTGGACAAAGGCCTTCACACAAGGTAGGTTGGGAAAGGCCAAAAGCTCAAAGAAGGAGGTCATGGTCAGTAGTCACCCACAGCAGAAAAGAGGGCTGCCTTCACAGTCACACTACAGCAGCAATATAAAAAGGGGGCCGCACCTAGTTCACACAGCAGGGAGAGGGGCCACACCTATATGCCACACACAGTAGAGGAGAGGGGCCGTTCCACATCAGAACCCTACATCAAATAAGGGAAAGCCGCACCTACCAGCCACCTTTTACAGCAAAGGGAGGCCGCACCTCCCAGCCACCTTTTACAGCAAAGGGAGGCCGCACCTCCCAGCCACCTCTCAACAGTAGACAAGGGGAGGCCGCACCTCCCAGCCACCTCTCTACAGTAAACAAGCACCACAGAACCAACACATCAGTCCTCTAGGGTAGCCGCTGCAACAGAGAGAAGATCCGCTCACACTAGAACCAATAGAGCATAATAATAATAATCTCTGTTGTRAGGAGTAGGGGGGGGGTTTATTTAWAGGTTAGGCTAGTGTAAAAAAAAATATAATTTAAAATAAAATAATATAACATGTTTAAATTAAATAATTTAAACATGTTATAATTAACATTTAAGTTAAACTTTATGTAATCCTTAGACAAACAACAAAATCCCCAAACCAACACATGGAAGGGTAAGGGTGGGTTAAGGAGGGTTTCCAAGGTGGCAATACTAGTTCATTCATTTTCAAGGTGACGTTATTAGTTTATCATCATTGCATATGGAATCCATCCCATATGTGGTCATGTCCTTCTTCAGGGAAGGTCATATACCAACAACATACTTGATCGAGGATCAAGTTGTCCCAGAACTTTTTCTGAGGTCTTATCCACCAAGGTCCAAGACCAAGGATCAACCCATGCCCCAGGCATGGGTACCCTGGACCATGTTCAGGGGCCCTAGACTTATCTAGGGGCTTTAACTGCTTGGTCCTAGACCAAGAATCCTAGTCATCTACTGGGGGCCCTCTCAGGGGTCTTAACCACCAAGGTACAAGACCAAGGATCAACCCATGCCCCAGGCATGGGTACCCTGGACATTTCTAGGGGCCCTAGACATATCTAGGGGCTTTTAACTGCTTGGTCCCAGACCAAGAACCCCAGTCATATACCGGGGGCCCTAAGAAGGGTCTTTTGCCATGGCACTGATTGTTTGGTCCCAGACCAAATACCCCAGGAGTGCACTAGGGGCCCTAGATCTCAGCTAGGGTCTTTGCCATCCTCCTGGAGAATGGCTCTTGCAGCTGCTATAAATTTAACACTCTTTCTCAGCAAGAGAGGCATTCTCAGCTACACCAAGCTTGTCACGAAAGTATACAAACTTTGTTAGGGACAATGGCTTGGTGAAAATATCTACTGTTGAAACAAACTGAATGCTGAGAACGTTCTTTTGAACCATGTCCCATACATAGTGATATCTCATCTCAATGTGTTTCGATCAGTCATGAAACACTGGGTTCTCAGTGAGCTTTATACTGCTCTGATTGTCACAGTGAATGACTGTGGGTTCAAGCTCTGAACTGAACAAGTTTGAGAGAAGCTTCCCGAGCCACACTGCTTCTCTGCCAGCAGCGCTAGCAACAATGTATTCAGCTTATGCAGTTCTTTGGGCTACGGAGCCCTGTTTCCTGCTGGACCAGGAAATCATTGCTGAACCCAAACTGAAGCAATAACCGGAAGTACTCTTCCGATCCACTGTACTGCCCTTCCAATCTGGATCTGTGAAACCATGGAGCAATACACCTCCACTTGAGGTGTATCTGAGACCATAAGCTATAGTTCCCCGAACATATCTCAGAATGTGTTTCACAGTAACTGTATGTAAATGTCTCGGTTCACACATGAACTGGCTAAGAGCATTTACCGCATAACAGATGTTTGTTCTCGTATGTACGAGATAAATCAATGATCTGTCGATATAAGGTGGGAACTTTTGGATCTGAACTTGTGGCCTGATCTCGTAGTTTCTTTAGATTAGAGATCATTTGTGTGCTCATGGACTTGCAATCCATCATTCCAAAACTGCGAAGCACACCAACTGCATATTTACCCTGTGAAAGAAATATCTCTCCTGATTTCTTCCAAAACTCCAAGCTCAGAAAGTAATGTAAAAGATCCAAGTCTTTCATTCCAACTTCTTTGGAAGAGCTCCCTCTTAGTCTGAGCTATATATACAAAATTTCCTTTCCTGTAAGGAACAGATGAAGATTTTGGACAATCTTCATATAAGGATGAACCCAAGATTCTGTCATACTGAGCTCTCAGAGTTATAATCCGTGAGGTTCTTTTCCATGGATAGCCTCTTGTTTAACTTCACTGTTTGAGAATAAAATCTTAACATCTGTCAGATGAAGTATCCAAAACAAGAAAGCGACAAAAAGATCCTGATGAAGGTAAGGATCTTGTCATAGATCGTCCCTTCTTTCACGAGTCACAAATATACCCTCCATATAACTGTCTGTTGTAGGCTTTATTTTATAAGGTCAATGGAGGTTCCCACTGATTTGTTACGAGTTCTTTGAAAACATAGACCATACATCATTCTTTTCTGTCACAACAACTTCCGTCATTTCAAATGTGGAAGGTTCTGAATCAATCACAAGATTTAATTCATCTAGAGGACCAGAGTACTTATCTGGTTTTTGCTTTCTGTGAAAATGCCTTTAGGTGCTTGAAGCTTTTCTGCTTCCTTTAGTATTTATCGGCACCAGGCTGGTTTCCTTTCAAAGAAACTAATAGAATCCCTGGATTCTACTAAGCTGCCAGTTCTATTGTAGGTCAAGGACTAACTCATATACAGGGACTGCTCCCTCTGAGTCTCATAAAAAGTCTGCCTTTCTGTCAATTTGCTCCCTCTGAACCTATACAAACTTTTGACTCTGATCTGGTGTCATATCTTTTCAAGATGTTCTTGGTGTCAGTACGAGATTCAAAAAATGAAAAGCTGAGTCAGACTTCTGAGTTCTTGTGCCAAGGATAATGACTCAATTACAAAGAAAAATGATATCTGTAGGGTTTCCTCAAAACGAAAAATACCCCATCTACCAAGATAAATTGTTGGACTCTTTAACCAAGGAAATAGCCCAAGGTTACATGTTG
>ML784093.1:290875-304115 GCA_009831015.1 Picea engelmannii | reverse complement strand
GCAACAGAGAGAAGATCCGCTCACACTAGAACCAATAGAGCATAATAATAATAATCTTTGTTGTGAGGAGTAGGGGGGGGTTTTATTTATAGGTTAGGCTAGTGTAAAAAAAAATATAATTTAAAATAAAATAATATAACATGCTTAAATTAAATAATTTAAACATGTTATAATTAACATTTAAGTTAAACTTTATTTAACCCTTAGACAAACAACAAAAGCCCCAAACCAACACATGCAAGGGTAAGAGTGGGTTAAGGAGGGTTTCCAAGGTGGCAATACTAGTTCATTCATTTTCAAGGTGACCTTATTACTTTATCATCATTGCATATGGAATACATCCCTTATGTGGTCATGTCCTTCTTCAGGGAAGGTCATATACCAACAACATACTTGATCGAGGATCAAGTTGCCCCAAAATTTTTTCTGAGGTCTTATCCACTAAGGTCCAAGACCAAGGATCAACCCATGCCCCAAGCATGGGTACCCTGGACCATGTCCAGGGGCCCTAGACTTATCTAGGGGCTTTAATTGCTTGGTCCTAGACCAAGAACCCCAGTCATCTATTGGGGGCCCTCTCAGGGGTCTTAACCACCAAGGTACAAGACCAAGGATCAACCTATGCCCTAGGCATGGGTACCCTGGACATTTCCAGGGGCCCTAGACATATCTAGGGGCTTTTCACTGCTTGGTCCCAGACCAAGAACCTCAGTCATATACTGGGGGCCCTAAGAAGGGTCTTTTGCCATGGCACTGACTGTTTTGGTCCTAGACCAAATACCCTAGGAGTGCACTGGGGGCCCTAGATCTCAGCTAGGGTCTTTGCCATCCTCCTGGAGAATGGCTCTTGCAGCCTCTATAAATTTAACAAAATCTCTACAGGATAAGATGATGAAAAGTGACTTTCAGTTGCCGGAGAAGCCATAAGGGCAAATCAATCACTTTTTAGGGGAAAAAAGGTTAATTAATTAATAAAGTGATTATATGAAGAAATATTAAAAGTGAATCAAAAGTCACCTGGAGAGAAAAGGTAAACAGGGGTATAAAAGAGAGCTAGGGGCCTCTATTCTCTCATTATGTTGTTTGATATTTGGATGTTTGGCTTCTTAGCTAGAGATCCCATGGTACTGTACACCAAAGTATTGTACACCACTATAAATCACCAAAGTAAATTATGCCACTATCAAGCACCAAAGTATTGTACACCTGCTTCACTTATTTACTTGCGATGTGAGGAATCAGGTGGTCTTTCATGGAATCCAAAATAATCCTCTTTTCCTTAGCAACCCTCTTCTTGTACTAAGGCAACTGTTGAGGATCAGTAGGATTTGTAGCTTTGCCCTTGACTATGCTCTAGAGATCCATTTTCTCCATAAACATCTGTAACTTGTATCACGAGGTGCTGAAGTTGAAAGCTCCTTTTAGTTGGCCACACTCTTTGAGATCGAACGAGTTAGCCATTCCTACAGCCCCTTGAATCAAAATAGATCAACTAAAATCTGCAACCTATTACAGGTTCAAATCACCTCTTTCAGGCATAAGACACCTTCCAATCTCCAGAACTTTTTGTGCATTATACATAATAACCCCTCACAGGTCCTAGTGCCTCTCACAGGAATGGATCAACTCCAATCACAAGAGCTTTCCGGGCATCACACTTGTTGAAATGCTCTGCTCTCAACCCCCTCTCACAGGTTGCCAACTTCTCCATATAATGGATGGAAAATTTCAGCATCACCATTCCAATACCATGTTAGAAGTTCAGCTCATAAGGCAAGGGATTTACACAATAGAAGTTTCATACCTAATTCTGAATCTGATTTCTCTGGAAACCCTTGTCAAAACATTAGATTTGCAATCAACAAAACTGCTAGGATTCAAGAGTGTGGACATGGAAAGTCAAATGGTTAGATCATTTTAACAACCATTAGGGCATGATCTAATACAAGAATCAAATCTGAAAATCACATTTGCTCAGCACCAACCCACTATAAAAGAGATCTAAAAATATAAATTAAAGCATGCTAAATCAGCTTAGCATTAACTGGGTTGTTCCTTAGACCAGCATAATAAATTAACAACTAAAACACCTAGAAATCAGATCTGCATGCAAATTTCGGACAGCAAACACATCTCTTTCTATTACACATGAAAGATGATTACATTGGAACAAATCAGCGCCACCCATGTGCAAATGCAAACATCAAAAAACAAATCAATTTCTTCCAAGCTGATGATGCAAAACCAACAATGTCTCTCAAGCTCATGAAGCAAAACCCAAGTCAGCTAGCTATCACAGCTACTCTTTTTACCCAAGCAAAACAAGCAAATAACAAACCCTAGCTATTACAACCTCTTCTACTTAACATTCTCTTGCTTTCATCAAGTAAGCTAATAATGCTATGAAGTAATGTGCTCTTCCATCCTTTTATAGAGTAAGAGGAGTGAATTATAAGTATGGTAAAGCTTGAACCCTAGACTAGGTCCATAAATGGAGAATGGGTTCACTAGTGGAGCACTCTACCAGTGCCAAATATGTAGACACATGCTCTCAAGTGGCAACTCACCGACTCCACATATTTTTATGCACTCACATTTGCCAACTCACCCGCTCCACATGTTTTTATGCAACAAGTACACCCTTCTAGTCCAAGTAACTCCAAGGACCGAAAATTAGTTAGAATCATCTCCTTTCAACACTGTGCCCTCATGCATGAACTCAATCCCATAAAAGTGCATCCTCTCTCCAGCAAGTGCCAACTGCTCATGGTGAATGCTCATTAAATCGAAGAAGAATGAAGAACTCATGCACTAAGCACTCATTTCGCTGAAGATGTATGTATAACAAGTTGGGAGCAACAAGGGAAAATCTAACAATTCGACCATGCTTGAGATGTTTTTGGCAAGCTTAGCCAAAGCCTACCTCTCTTAAAGTGCTAGTTTTTTCCGCCTTGGAGGTTGTACATGCAATTTTTCTTATCTTAGTTGCTAAGATGAAAACTCTCTTTCTTTTTCATTTTCTTTATGTTTCTACCTTTTACGTTTTGCTTCAATCTTTCCATAAAGGCCACACCTCGAACATCCTCTGTGGAATCCCTTTTTTGTTTCTTAGCTAGTATGGCCACCAACTGATTTGCCTTTGGCCTTTGAATCCTTTTGCTCATTTTACTTCATCTCTCCCCTATGAATTTATGGTATAATGAGGAGTGTAAGACCCATTATAGCCAACATCGATACACCATTACTAATGTTCCCTCGTCCTATCTTGGTCTCAGGAAATCTTATTGTTGCCTCGTTCACCACAAGGAATGCCTCTTCATCTCACATAGGAGATGTGAATTGTGTGCATCCTTTTCCCATTCTCCCAAAATGTTGTGGCATGTTTTGTTTCCTTGTCACTCTCCTCCCCCTTGATCTTAATCCCAACTTTGTGTTTTCTCATTAGTCTTCCACTCTCAATAATGTTTTTGGGTTGTGCTTGATCCAAGTCACCTCTCCTCCCCCCTCTTGCTACCTATTCCCTTATTGAGATATCCGAGAGTCAATTAGGGTGATGAATACCAACAAAGTAGGACGTGAGGAGGGATTCCAAGATGAGTTTTTCAAACATGAACTTCACACTCTTGATGAGCACATGGCAGATCTCTTCAACCATGTTGTGAACAGAGGGTTTATACAAATTTGGTCCCACCACACTATTCACCCAATCCACAAATTGAGTTCCAGTGTTGACCCTTACATTTACAGGATGATCATGTTTGGTCACACGTTCCTGAGACTCTAAGCAACCCCACTCTTCATTTGAAGTTTTATGATGAGCTAGAGTGGAGACACCTTAGAGCTAGAGTACCTACAGGTGGCCAACCCACACATCAAACCATTGATCACATCCTTACACTCCAAGCCATCATTGAGGAGGTGAGACATTGCTCTTCATAAATCTACTATTGTTTGGTAGATTTTTAGAAAGCGTTTGATTCAGTCCCATGGGAGGGCCTATTCTAGAGAGTCATAGACATTGGCATATTCGATACCCTTTTGAAAACCATCACGTGTTTTTATGAATTTGTCCTTTGTCATCTTTGCACAACTCATGGGGTGTCTGATTTTAACAAGAGCACTATTGGGGTCACATAAGGGTGCCTCTTGTCCCCCACCTTGTTTGGGATTTACATTGATGAGTTGGAGTCTTTCTTTCATGAGCATATCCATGACAGTGATGGGTGTCTTTTTCATTAGGTTATGATATCCATTCTCCTTTTTGTTGATAATGTGATCCTCTTGGCCTCATGCTGAGAGGCCCTGCAGAGACGACTAGATGCATTGACCCTTTTTTGTGATCTTCAATAGTTCACAGTGAACTTGGGTAAAACTAAGGTTATGATCTTTAAAGGGTCGAAAAGGTCCTCTTAGACTATCCTTTTTTTCGTCGAAGGGGAAGAGATTGAGATCACCATCGCCTTTACATCTTGGGGGTACAATTTTTTAGGGCCTCGTTTCAGTTTGAGGCATGTTCTTCAATCCCAAGTCAACAAGGGCTATGAATTCTTGGCTTTGCTTGAAAGACAATGTTTCTGGCACCACTTCCAGGACATATTGTCCAAGATGTCTCTCATGGACTTCATTATTTGACCCATAGTTCTTTACGGTTAAGAGGTTTGGCGGCCTTGTTTGCTAAAGTTTGGTTGACCATTGTTGAGAGGTTTTAGACCCTTATCCCTTGGCACATTATCAAATGCAAGTAGACAGTCTCTTAGGGCATCATTCTTGTAGAGTTTAGTGCTTGCCCTCTTCGTCTTGAGATTGTGTTTGACTTGGCCTCACTCCTTCATTGTGTTGATAGTTTTGTTGAGTCCATTGCAGGTTGGCAATGGTATCCATACTTGGCATTTTGCTCATCAGAGTCCATTGCTTTAGCTAGCTCCCTTGGGTGGGCACATTGTTGGTTTGTGGGGGTCTTGGAGCTTTTGGAGTTTGTGGGTATTTTTCTGAACCACCTCCCTTCGTTCAAATACTCCCTTGAGACACCTGGTAGCTGGCCACCTCTTACCTACTAGGCAGGTGTTGAACAAGATTACCCGGGATGACATTTACATGTAGTTCATGCTAGTCACTTGGATAATTATGTCCGAAGCTGGCTTTTACACAGAGCACTTCATGGAGTTGAGGGATGACTTCATTGCTCGACCTTTGTACATGCGTTGTAAATGGATTCTTGTTCTTTGCATTCCCTTGGGCTAGTTCAGTGGGTTCACATAGACTTTGAGTGGTGGTCAAACATTAGCTTAACTAGCTGGATAGGATCTGCTAGTTGTGCCATCTTCAGGAGGTTGAGACAAAGAAGCACTTCGTATTCTGCTGCCCCACTTATTATAAGATCTCCATTGTCTATTTAGGGAGTCATGGACCCTCTCCACTTTCCTCTGGTGTTCCTGACCAGGGATGCCTAACTTTATACACGAGGGAGGCTCTTGGGTTCTGTGCCTAGATCCTCTAGACACCCTCGAGACTAATCTCCACCAAGATGATCACTTCCTATTTTACGATGCTCCCATCCTCCGGGGGTACTAAGCGATAGATTGATAGTAGCCTTGCTTCCCATCCTTGTATAGTGAGGAGGCAGGGGGCCATCCCTACTTACCAAAGACCCTAGGGACATTTTTGTACCAGATCTCACACTAGTAGTCAGATGGGTTCTTCCAGGACTCAATGGTGTGTTGCCTGTTCTAGGCAGCAACATATTATGCTGTCCATCTCTTCTTCCAGGGCCTCCTACAGGTAGTCCTCTATACAGAGTTTCATCCATTTTGCCTCGAATGTTAGGGGAGCTAGCTCTAACGGACCATGATATACTTACATTATTTCTATTTAGGATTTTGGATATATTCTCCTTGTACATTTTTCTTCCAAATCTGCTTTCCACTCTTAGGGTTCAGTGTTTAGGTTTTAGCTTAGATCAGTTCTCTACATTCTACATCTTGCTTTATATAGGAGTTGCTTTTGTGCTCCTAGATTGTATTGCCACTGTTGTATTCAGAAGTCCCATTGAACTACTTTTGTGGGCATTTGTTGGATATTATTAAAATTATCTTATCTACCTCTGCATTGCCAACTGATGCAACAACAAGAGTTATCATATGATCCCTTTTCTTAAACCAATATCTTCTCCAGTGCATGCACTATTGTAACGTCAACATATACTTCTCCACACTTACTCATGAATTATAAGTTGGCCATATGATCTGCTATGTGATTTGCTTCCATCCAGATATGACCTTCTATCAATAAACTCAAGCAATCCTCATACTTTAACCAGTCTTGAGTCATTTTTCCAATCGACCTCTATGGTATACTTTGAAATGGGATCTATAATAATTTTCAAGTCTACCTTCTATTCTGAGTCTTTTAAGTGCTAATTTGATACACAATTTGAGACATCTTATCAAGTTATCAAATTCTGCTTGGCTATTCATCTTTGAACCTTCACTCTAAGTCAGCTTGATATGTCCTCTTAATCTCTGATGACTCCAGTGGCCCCCCTCTCCTGATTTGCCCAAGTTTCGTTTTTAAGCCCCAAAGTTCATCTTCCAATTGTTTGTCTCCTGAGATTGCTATATTGGTTGGAATCCTTTGTGGAATTCTAACCACTGTCCTCAAATGGAGCCTTTTCTGTTCCCATATTCTGTGGTCTGTTCTATGGGTTCATTTAAGAACAAAAATCAGTCTCATTTATTTTTCTATTTGTGCCAATTGCATTTATCACTTTTTCTCAATTTTGATTGTCATTATATTATATCTGGTATGTTTCTTGCATGTGCTTCTTATGATTAGACATTGTCTATTACAGCTGTAAGCTCTCTTTCGGGTCTATTGAGAATTCAATTTTTTTGTGAACTTATGGAGTTGCAGTAAGAAATAAGGTATTCAGACTTCTAATGTAAAACAGTAATATATGGATGTATGTTCAACAGGTAGAAAAGCTCGATGCTAGTTATCCAGGTGGGTTGCGTTCGTATATACATAATGCTAGGCAACTCTTGACAGATTCGAAAGCTGGGAAGAATCCATTTGATGGTTTTACCCCTTCAGTAAGTGGCTACAATTTGCTGAAGAGTTCCGTTACTGATGTTTTCTCCTTGTAGTATATTGGGCAAACCAGAATTCTAAACAACTGATGTTTTTCTGTTATTTTATTAGAAATTCTGGAGAGAACTGGAAAGAAGATTTGAAGGGAAAATTTTCACAGGAGTGTGAATTTTGATTTTAATTTAAAATTTTTGCAGGAGCATGAATTTTGATTTTAATTTAAAATTTTCACAGGAGCATGAATTTTTATTTTAATTTAAAATTTTCACAGGAGCATGAATTTTGATTTTAATTTTTTTAATGAAATGAATGCTATGATTTTGTTTGTTCATATTTGAACAAATCTCGGGGGACAATAAAATGCATCTCTGTTGAACTGAAAAATACAACGCTTATGTTCTGCACATGCAGAACTCATACTAATCTAAATCTTCCTAAAATGTGTCTTCTTTTCTTTATTTTTTAAGAACAAAACTTATTAAATTTACCCGTGTTACAGGTTTCCCCAACTATACCTGTTGGCAGCAAAGACTGAAAAGCTCATACAGAGATAGTGTAAAAGTTTGAAATCTAATCCTGTTATATTTCTTCTTCATCTCCGCGTTTTGAGAGTTTGAGGCTGGTATCTCAATGTATGGAAGTCCTTGCTTTGCCAGCTTTAGCTAAAATTGGGTATCCCTTGCTGAAATATTCTTCCCAAGCTGCAGAATTTTGCAGCTGAGTATCTTCAGGGGGTTCCTTTTTGTTGGATGGTGATTTTGGGCAACTTGCTTTGGAGTTTCCAGCTCTCTTTGTGCATCCACACTTCTTTTTTCTTTTTCTTTTGACAAACTTGTTAGAATCCATCTTGGCTTTCCTTTGTGGAGGATGGGTGATGTTCTTCAACCTTGCTGTTTATCATTTTTGGGCAAGCTTCCTTTAGATGGATTGCTTCTAGACAAAATCTACACGTAAATATGGTATTCTCACAATCCAGTTACTGAATGCAATTGAAATATCCAGAGCAGACCTTTATACTGTTGACCGGGATCTATCTTAATGAATTTTCCCACAGAATTTTCCTTTCTTGCAAGATCTCCTCTTCCCACAACTAGTAGAGGAGATTTCGCAGTCTTACATGGACTGGTGTTGAACACAGTTGAAGTGATAGACATTGATGCAGGGTTAAATTCAGGGAACCAGGGTTTGAAAAAGAGGCCAGCTCTGCCCTGAAACCATGGCCCCTCCTCCATGGCCTTACTACAATCTTTTAGCTTCTCAAAATAAACAATAAAAAAACCTCTGGAGTAGAAGCTTACCTTGTAAGCTGATGTCCAGTTGTTCTCAATCCAATCCTTAAGGGCTGAAGATAATGGCCTTAACCCATTAAATCTATAGATTAGAGCACGCGTTTCAAATTTGATGTAGTGTCCTTTTAACCTTGGATAAGAAACGTGTAGAATAGTGGTGCATTTACTGTCTCCATAATGAGATTGCCTGATTGTAAGCTTTCCTTCTTGTGGAGACAGATTCTTGGCTGGCTGACCACATCTTTGAAGGGTCGAGGGTTCTTTGCAAAATCTATATTCGTTGTCGAGGGTGAACCCAAAGATGCTGGGAGCAAGGGCGGAGAAGCACCATACAGAGAGGAATCATTGATTGGAATGCTCTTACCAGGAACAGAAGCTTATGGGGATGAGTCCTTATAGTTGGTCCTTTTTTCTTTGCCATGGCTTCTCAAATAGGGCAGAAGAATGCAGAAAGGACAGGTGACCAACCTGCCTGCCAAGGACAGGCCTTGCCTAGTGTTACAACAAAAACTAGCACCCACAAAGTGTAAAGTGCCAAGCACCAAGGTGATAGCTTTGTGTAACTCAAGAATGCTGCCCACTGTCACCTCAACGACTCTTCTCCACACTTTAGGTTGGTTTTTCTCCAACACAAGTGGGGCTTCCCTAAAGATAGGATTATTAGGGCTATGGAGTGGGGGCTCAAGGTAAAAATGAAGAGTAAGCCTTGATAAAACAAATGTTGCAGTATAATGTATGGAAGGAAAATGGAAATGGGGAAAAGGATATGGGAAAGAAAGTAAAGGAAGAAGAGGGGAACAAGGAAATGGGATGACATGGGACCAATGCCTACCAACCTATGGGATAATGGAGTTATGAAATATTGCATGAAGTAAAAGAACTTGTTGGTTACAATCAACTACTCTGGGGTAGGCTATAGGCTATATGATAGAAAAGGCTAGGTCACCACATTCAACCATCTAATGGATGAAATAACTAGTTGATACATTCATCATTTGGGTGTATACATAAGCTAAATGAAACTAATTTGATGCAATTTAACCTTGAGTATTTGCTGGAAATGTGTTATAGAAACTAGTCATGGAGGTCTAGGGGTGCCACTCATCAATCCTAATATGAAGGTGCTGTTTTATGGCTGAAATGTACTTCCAAACTGCAGCTTAATTTGATAGAAGATGGAAAACAAAAGCAGATATCAAAACAACAAATAAACAACAGGAAGAACCTCCTCACATTGCTTACTCCTAAATGAATAGTGGGTTCATTATTAAGCCTTCAAAATTAGAATGATAGCAAGAAATCTCTACAAAACATTAACAACAATTGAAGAGCATGTACATAACCATACAACAAAGTAGATCAATACCTCACTTCTTCATTGGTCTTCAAGAGTTTGATATACAAGGGAGCTCCACAACCATCATCTCCAAGTTGTACAATCTCCTATTACTTCTCTCTTTCTTTATATTCTCAGGAGAGTGTTCTAGAAGAGTGCCCCCAGGAGAGTGTTCCACAAGATGCATAGACAAGTGTTCAACTACTCCACACATGTGAATCCTAAGGTGGGGTGCTCCAACTAACTTCGTAGATAATCGTGCATGAATGCCAAATAGGTGGAGTGATTCACATACAATGCTTGGTCAAAGGTCTTGGGACCTTAAACAACCTAACAAAATAGCAAGTGTTTTCAATGTGTAACCTCTGATCATCAACATGTGCCATAAATTCTCCAACAAACTCCTCAAAGGGGGATGAATTAGGGTTTTGACCAAGCAAAATCTTGATCACGTAATAAAATAATGGGCTCCAACTGGTATGCCCTCCATAAATGTGCGACCACTTCCTTAAAATAGCATGTTGGACCCAAGGTAACCTCCATCATGTGAAAACGCTTAGGGTTTTGACCATGTGTCAAAGATAGCAAGGGTGCCCTCATAAATAACTCCTTAGCACATCCTCCAATGCATCATAACCCTCTAGCAATGTGCAAGGAAGGAGTCAACAATAATAAAATAATCATCCTCAACCAACTCCTCTTAGGTGCGCCCTAGAGAAGTGTGCCAACCTCGAACAAACAATAAAATAATCTCTACCATGCCATAGATCCACGTGTAGCCCAACTAACTCCAAAACCAGGGGGATGGCCCTTCCACTCGAGCAAAATAGTAATAAACTATGGTGAGCTACTTCAACATGTGTGCCATTGATGGAGTGCGCTCCATCGAGGTGTTGTACCATGTAATACAATTTTTCTCTTAGCAAATCTCCCCCATTGTACCTGTTATCCACTATCCTATGGATAACTACGAAGATCATGTCTCGAGACCCATAGGTCCTAGACATGGAGTGCCGAGAGGCAGATGACTTGAGCTTGGCCCCGGAGGGCCCATCTTTTCTTCAGTGCAACCTGTCTATTAGCAACAACATCCATCCCACCAGCCTGGTCCTGAAGTGTTGAGATTTGGGTACCTTGGAAAGTGGTCCCTTTGTGTTTGTGAGTCTCTAAACACAAAGGGGGAGACTATTACCTTTGTTACTTTACTTTATGATTCTAATTTCACTTTGACTTAGGAGATTTAAGTCAAAAGTGAAATATATCACTTAAGTCATTAAAGTGACAATTAATTCACTTTGTCAGTGAATTAATAGACATAAAGCAAACTAAGGAAAGTGGGTTTCCTAAGTGAGATTTTGGGATTGAATCTCACCCATTGATTAGACTTGGCTAGATTGGATCTAGGCCATTGATCTTTTAGGGTTTGGCCAAAGGAGGCTAAAGGAGGGAATAAGGCATTTATGAGACTTATTCTTCACTTGAGAGGAGAGGAGAAGAGAAGGAGCACTTGGGCGCATTTCTTGAGGAGAGGAGGGCGCACAAGCTTGAGGGTTTGAGGAGGAAGCCATTGCTTGAGTGGAGGTTGCTTGGAGAGGTCTTCCATGGAGTCTTAGCCATTTCTAGGTGGAGGGCGCATGCTTGTGGAGGAGGGCGCATTTACTAGAGGAGGGGTGCAGTCTTGAGAGGAGGGCACCCTTCTAGTAGAGGAGGCTTCATCTATAGGTTGGAGGATCACTCATATGGTTGAGGCTTTCTCTAGAGATATAGAGGGAGCCTTTATGAGTGAGAGCGCAAGCATCTAGGAGGAGGGCACATTCTATGGAGGAGGGGCGCACATGCTAGAGGAGGGCGCACTCTAGAGTTTTGGAGGGCGCATATAGCCATGGAGAGTCTCCTATCTTGAGGAGAGGCCTCTTTCATTCACTTAGGCGCATTCTTGTGAGTAGAGGGCGCAAGTGTGAAGAAGGGCACACCATTTGGAGTTTTTGCTTGAGGAGGGGGCGCACTTGAGGAGAGGGGTGCACTATCTCTTTGTGGGTGGCTATCTTGAGAGGAGGGAGCTACTACAAAGCCAAAGCAAAGGAAAAGGCAAGGTTAAAGGCAACAAAGGCAAAGTCAAAGGAAAGGCACAAGGAAAAGACAAAAGCAAGCAAAGGAAGAAATGCACACCAAGGCAAGGGGCGCCTTACTTCAAAAGGCTAGCAGGGAGGTCTTCAAGCAACTCCAAGGCATTCGAGAGTGGTTGCTATTGTACTAGGTTCACCTGTATATGTTTCTTGTGTTCTACATTTTTCTTTGAGGCATGTTGCCGTCCTTATACACACTTGCAAACGTGAGCTAAGTCCGACTCACTTAGTGTGTCCTTGGAGGCACAATGCCTAGGTTCACAGCTCATGCTGTCACTTTGACTAGAACCTCTTCCGTCTAGGCTCACTCCTAGGGAAGCCAAGGGGGGTAGTCCCTAGTTTCTAGTTAAGTTTTAAAGTTAAGTTCTAGGATTTGATTTTAATTATTTACAAGGTTTGGGGGATTCTAATCCTAAGATGCACAAGTAGCAATGCAGGATGTAAGGTTAGTATGTTAAGCAAGCCTTTTCCTAGGGCAACTAAGACTAGTGCCTAAGATTGGGCAAGGGGTCAACTAAATTAAAGGGTTTTTCGTTACAAAAGAATTACAAGTTACTTACAAAAGAATAATTTAATCAAATATTAAGTACAAGGTTTACAATTAAAGAATGCTCGAATACAACAAACAAGCTAACCACTTTAATTATTTTATGTGCAGGGTACAAGGAGATCAAAGCATCACATCATCATCAATACATCAACAAATAAGATTTATGATTTTTAAGCACACGTATTATGAAGATGAAGAATACCCACTCTTAGTTATTAAACCTACGAAAATATTTAGAATTTTTAGTCCAAGGGTGGATTATTAAGGTTTCTTAAGATCTTTAGATTTAGTTACCTTTATTAATCTTTCACCAAAGCCTCCTCCTCCTATTGTCAAATGGCTGCTGGATGCTCAAGATAGTATAGCAACGAGGCTAACCCTAGCTGTCACAGTCAGCCCAAAGCATTGAGTTTTTATGGAAAGGACACTCCTTCGTGCCCCAAGACCGTCCCCGGCCTATCACCGTCCGTTGCCCTCCTTAATACCCGTTTTAGATGGTAAAGATGGTGGTCTAAGGTACCCTAAAGAGTCTATTAAGTTAAGATATGAATTAGGTAGACTTTTAGGAGTGTTTTAAGGATTTTATGACACTTTTAAAATGTGATTTAGTGACTTGGCCGAAACTCACTTTAACCAAAAATGTGTTGCTTAAGCTTATGAAATGAAAGGCATTAACACATATATGCTATGTGAGAGCAAATCAATTAGTTGCACAAATAGATAGCTTGCAAAGTAAAGAAAGAAATTACAAGGGAAAGAACAACTTGCCAACCAAGAAATGAAGGACAATCACACTTATTTTATGTTTGAGAGCATTTGGATATGAGCATTAAGTGTGAGAAAGAAAAAGATT
>ML784093.1:269631-282389 GCA_009831015.1 Picea engelmannii | reverse complement strand
CACATTTGCCAACTCACCCGCTCCACATGTTTTTATGCAACAAGTACACCCTTCTAGTCCAAGTAACTCCAAGGACCGAAAATTAGTTAGAATCATCTCCTTTCAACACTGTGCCCTCATGCATGAACTCAATCCCATAAAAGTGCATCCTCTCTCCAGCAAGTGCCAACTGCTCATGGTGAATGCTCATTAAATCGAAGAAGAATGAAGAACTCATGCACTAAGCACTCATTTCGCTGAAGATGTATGTATAACAAGTTGGGAGCAACAAGGGAAAATCTAACAATTCGACCATGCTTGAGATGTTTTTGGCAAGCTTAGCCAAAGCCTACCTCTCTTAAAGTGCTAGTTTTTTCCGCCTTGGAGGTTGTACATGCAATTTTTCTTATCTTAGTTGCTAAGATGAAAACTCTCTTTCTTTTTCATTTTCTTTATGTTTCTACCTTTTACGTTTTGCTTCAATCTTTCCATAAAGGCCACACCTCGAACATCCTCTGTGGAATCCCTTTTTTGTTTCTTAGCTAGTATGGCCACCAACTGATTTGCCTTTGGCCTTTGAATCCTTTTGCTCATTTTACTTCATCTCTCCCCTATGAATTTATGGTATAATGAGGAGTGTAAGACCCATTATAGCCAACATCGATACACCATTACTAATGTTCCCTCGTCCTATCTTGGTCTCAGGAAATCTTATTGTTGCCTCGTTCACCACAAGGAATGCCTCTTCATCTCACATAGGAGATGTGAATTGTGTGCATCCTTTTCCCATTCTCCCAAAATGTTGTGGCATGTTTTGTTTCCTTGTCACTCTCCTCCCCCTTGATCTTAATCCCAACTTTGTGTTTTCTCATTAGTCTTCCACTCTCAATAATGTTTTTGGGTTGTGCTTGATCCAAGTCACCTCTCCTCCCCCCTCTTGCTACCTATTCCCTTATTGAGATATCCGAGAGTCAATTAGGGTGATGAATACCAACAAAGTAGGACGTGAGGAGGGATTCCAAGATGAGTTTTTCAAACATGAACTTCACACTCTTGATGAGCACATGGCAGATCTCTTCAACCATGTTGTGAACAGAGGGTTTATACAAATTTGGTCCCACCACACTATTCACCCAATCCACAAATTGAGTTCCAGTGTTGACCCTTACATTTACAGGATGATCATGTTTGGTCACACGTTCCTGAGACTCTAAGCAACCCCACTCTTCATTTGAAGTTTTATGATGAGCTAGAGTGGAGACACCTTAGAGCTAGAGTACCTACAGGTGGCCAACCCACACATCAAACCATTGATCACATCCTTACACTCCAAGCCATCATTGAGGAGGTGAGACATTGCTCTTCATAAATCTACTATTGTTTGGTAGATTTTTAGAAAGCGTTTGATTCAGTCCCATGGGAGGGCCTATTCTAGAGAGTCATAGACATTGGCATATTCGATACCCTTTTGAAAACCATCACGTGTTTTTATGAATTTGTCCTTTGTCATCTTTGCACAACTCATGGGGTGTCTGATTTTAACAAGAGCACTATTGGGGTCACATAAGGGTGCCTCTTGTCCCCCACCTTGTTTGGGATTTACATTGATGAGTTGGAGTCTTTCTTTCATGAGCATATCCATGACAGTGATGGGTGTCTTTTTCATTAGGTTATGATATCCATTCTCCTTTTTGTTGATAATGTGATCCTCTTGGCCTCATGCTGAGAGGCCCTGCAGAGACGACTAGATGCATTGACCCTTTTTTGTGATCTTCAATAGTTCACAGTGAACTTGGGTAAAACTAAGGTTATGATCTTTAAAGGGTCGAAAAGGTCCTCTTAGACTATCCTTTTTTTCGTCGAAGGGGAAGAGATTGAGATCACCATCGCCTTTACATCTTGGGGGTACAATTTTTTAGGGCCTCGTTTCAGTTTGAGGCATGTTCTTCAATCCCAAGTCAACAAGGGCTATGAATTCTTGGCTTTGCTTGAAAGACAATGTTTCTGGCACCACTTCCAGGACATATTGTCCAAGATGTCTCTCATGGACTTCATTATTTGACCCATAGTTCTTTACGGTTAAGAGGTTTGGCGGCCTTGTTTGCTAAAGTTTGGTTGACCATTGTTGAGAGGTTTTAGACCCTTATCCCTTGGCACATTATCAAATGCAAGTAGACAGTCTCTTAGGGCATCATTCTTGTAGAGTTTAGTGCTTGCCCTCTTCGTCTTGAGATTGTGTTTGACTTGGCCTCACTCCTTCATTGTGTTGATAGTTTTGTTGAGTCCATTGCAGGTTGGCAATGGTATCCATACTTGGCATTTTGCTCATCAGAGTCCATTGCTTTAGCTAGCTCCCTTGGGTGGGCACATTGTTGGTTTGTGGGGGTCTTGGAGCTTTTGGAGTTTGTGGGTATTTTTCTGAACCACCTCCCTTCGTTCAAATACTCCCTTGAGACACCTGGTAGCTGGCCACCTCTTACCTACTAGGCAGGTGTTGAACAAGATTACCCGGGATGACATTTACATGTAGTTCATGCTAGTCACTTGGATAATTATGTCCGAAGCTGGCTTTTACACAGAGCACTTCATGGAGTTGAGGGATGACTTCATTGCTCGACCTTTGTACATGCGTTGTAAATGGATTCTTGTTCTTTGCATTCCCTTGGGCTAGTTCAGTGGGTTCACATAGACTTTGAGTGGTGGTCAAACATTAGCTTAACTAGCTGGATAGGATCTGCTAGTTGTGCCATCTTCAGGAGGTTGAGACAAAGAAGCACTTCGTATTCTGCTGCCCCACTTATTATAAGATCTCCATTGTCTATTTAGGGAGTCATGGACCCTCTCCACTTTCCTCTGGTGTTCCTGACCAGGGATGCCTAACTTTATACACGAGGGAGGCTCTTGGGTTCTGTGCCTAGATCCTCTAGACACCCTCGAGACTAATCTCCACCAAGATGATCACTTCCTATTTTACGATGCTCCCATCCTCCGGGGGTACTAAGCGATAGATTGATAGTAGCCTTGCTTCCCATCCTTGTATAGTGAGGAGGCAGGGGGCCATCCCTACTTACCAAAGACCCTAGGGACATTTTTGTACCAGATCTCACACTAGTAGTCAGATGGGTTCTTCCAGGACTCAATGGTGTGTTGCCTGTTCTAGGCAGCAACATATTATGCTGTCCATCTCTTCTTCCAGGGCCTCCTACAGGTAGTCCTCTATACAGAGTTTCATCCATTTTGCCTCGAATGTTAGGGGAGCTAGCTCTAACGGACCATGATATACTTACATTATTTCTATTTAGGATTTTGGATATATTCTCCTTGTACATTTTTCTTCCAAATCTGCTTTCCACTCTTAGGGTTCAGTGTTTAGGTTTTAGCTTAGATCAGTTCTCTACATTCTACATCTTGCTTTATATAGGAGTTGCTTTTGTGCTCCTAGATTGTATTGCCACTGTTGTATTCAGAAGTCCCATTGAACTACTTTTGTGGGCATTTGTTGGATATTATTAAAATTATCTTATCTACCTCTGCATTGCCAACTGATGCAACAACAAGAGTTATCATATGATCCCTTTTCTTAAACCAATATCTTCTCCAGTGCATGCACTATTGTAACGTCAACATATACTTCTCCACACTTACTCATGAATTATAAGTTGGCCATATGATCTGCTATGTGATTTGCTTCCATCCAGATATGACCTTCTATCAATAAACTCAAGCAATCCTCATACTTTAACCAGTCTTGAGTCATTTTTCCAATCGACCTCTATGGTATACTTTGAAATGGGATCTATAATAATTTTCAAGTCTACCTTCTATTCTGAGTCTTTTAAGTGCTAATTTGATACACAATTTGAGACATCTTATCAAGTTATCAAATTCTGCTTGGCTATTCATCTTTGAACCTTCACTCTAAGTCAGCTTGATATGTCCTCTTAATCTCTGATGACTCCAGTGGCCCCCCTCTCCTGATTTGCCCAAGTTTCGTTTTTAAGCCCCAAAGTTCATCTTCCAATTGTTTGTCTCCTGAGATTGCTATATTGGTTGGAATCCTTTGTGGAATTCTAACCACTGTCCTCAAATGGAGCCTTTTCTGTTCCCATATTCTGTGGTCTGTTCTATGGGTTCATTTAAGAACAAAAATCAGTCTCATTTATTTTTCTATTTGTGCCAATTGCATTTATCACTTTTTCTCAATTTTGATTGTCATTATATTATATCTGGTATGTTTCTTGCATGTGCTTCTTATGATTAGACATTGTCTATTACAGCTGTAAGCTCTCTTTCGGGTCTATTGAGAATTCAATTTTTTTGTGAACTTATGGAGTTGCAGTAAGAAATAAGGTATTCAGACTTCTAATGTAAAACAGTAATATATGGATGTATGTTCAACAGGTAGAAAAGCTCGATGCTAGTTATCCAGGTGGGTTGCGTTCGTATATACATAATGCTAGGCAACTCTTGACAGATTCGAAAGCTGGGAAGAATCCATTTGATGGTTTTACCCCTTCAGTAAGTGGCTACAATTTGCTGAAGAGTTCCGTTACTGATGTTTTCTCCTTGTAGTATATTGGGCAAACCAGAATTCTAAACAACTGATGTTTTTCTGTTATTTTATTAGAAATTCTGGAGAGAACTGGAAAGAAGATTTGAAGGGAAAATTTTCACAGGAGTGTGAATTTTGATTTTAATTTAAAATTTTTGCAGGAGCATGAATTTTGATTTTAATTTAAAATTTTCACAGGAGCATGAATTTTTATTTTAATTTAAAATTTTCACAGGAGCATGAATTTTGATTTTAATTTTTTTAATGAAATGAATGCTATGATTTTGTTTGTTCATATTTGAACAAATCTCGGGGGACAATAAAATGCATCTCTGTTGAACTGAAAAATACAACGCTTATGTTCTGCACATGCAGAACTCATACTAATCTAAATCTTCCTAAAATGTGTCTTCTTTTCTTTATTTTTTAAGAACAAAACTTATTAAATTTACCCGTGTTACAGGTTTCCCCAACTATACCTGTTGGCAGCAAAGACTGAAAAGCTCATACAGAGATAGTGTAAAAGTTTGAAATCTAATCCTGTTATATTTCTTCTTCATCTCCGCGTTTTGAGAGTTTGAGGCTGGTATCTCAATGTATGGAAGTCCTTGCTTTGCCAGCTTTAGCTAAAATTGGGTATCCCTTGCTGAAATATTCTTCCCAAGCTGCAGAATTTTGCAGCTGAGTATCTTCAGGGGGTTCCTTTTTGTTGGATGGTGATTTTGGGCAACTTGCTTTGGAGTTTCCAGCTCTCTTTGTGCATCCACACTTCTTTTTTCTTTTTCTTTTGACAAACTTGTTAGAATCCATCTTGGCTTTCCTTTGTGGAGGATGGGTGATGTTCTTCAACCTTGCTGTTTATCATTTTTGGGCAAGCTTCCTTTAGATGGATTGCTTCTAGACAAAATCTACACGTAAATATGGTATTCTCACAATCCAGTTACTGAATGCAATTGAAATATCCAGAGCAGACCTTTATACTGTTGACCGGGATCTATCTTAATGAATTTTCCCACAGAATTTTCCTTTCTTGCAAGATCTCCTCTTCCCACAACTAGTAGAGGAGATTTCGCAGTCTTACATGGACTGGTGTTGAACACAGTTGAAGTGATAGACATTGATGCAGGGTTAAATTCAGGGAACCAGGGTTTGAAAAAGAGGCCAGCTCTGCCCTGAAACCATGGCCCCTCCTCCATGGCCTTACTACAATCTTTTAGCTTCTCAAAATAAACAATAAAAAAACCTCTGGAGTAGAAGCTTACCTTGTAAGCTGATGTCCAGTTGTTCTCAATCCAATCCTTAAGGGCTGAAGATAATGGCCTTAACCCATTAAATCTATAGATTAGAGCACGCGTTTCAAATTTGATGTAGTGTCCTTTTAACCTTGGATAAGAAACGTGTAGAATAGTGGTGCATTTACTGTCTCCATAATGAGATTGCCTGATTGTAAGCTTTCCTTCTTGTGGAGACAGATTCTTGGCTGGCTGACCACATCTTTGAAGGGTCGAGGGTTCTTTGCAAAATCTATATTCGTTGTCGAGGGTGAACCCAAAGATGCTGGGAGCAAGGGCGGAGAAGCACCATACAGAGAGGAATCATTGATTGGAATGCTCTTACCAGGAACAGAAGCTTATGGGGATGAGTCCTTATAGTTGGTCCTTTTTTCTTTGCCATGGCTTCTCAAATAGGGCAGAAGAATGCAGAAAGGACAGGTGACCAACCTGCCTGCCAAGGACAGGCCTTGCCTAGTGTTACAACAAAAACTAGCACCCACAAAGTGTAAAGTGCCAAGCACCAAGGTGATAGCTTTGTGTAACTCAAGAATGCTGCCCACTGTCACCTCAACGACTCTTCTCCACACTTTAGGTTGGTTTTTCTCCAACACAAGTGGGGCTTCCCTAAAGATAGGATTATTAGGGCTATGGAGTGGGGGCTCAAGGTAAAAATGAAGAGTAAGCCTTGATAAAACAAATGTTGCAGTATAATGTATGGAAGGAAAATGGAAATGGGGAAAAGGATATGGGAAAGAAAGTAAAGGAAGAAGAGGGGAACAAGGAAATGGGATGACATGGGACCAATGCCTACCAACCTATGGGATAATGGAGTTATGAAATATTGCATGAAGTAAAAGAACTTGTTGGTTACAATCAACTACTCTGGGGTAGGCTATAGGCTATATGATAGAAAAGGCTAGGTCACCACATTCAACCATCTAATGGATGAAATAACTAGTTGATACATTCATCATTTGGGTGTATACATAAGCTAAATGAAACTAATTTGATGCAATTTAACCTTGAGTATTTGCTGGAAATGTGTTATAGAAACTAGTCATGGAGGTCTAGGGGTGCCACTCATCAATCCTAATATGAAGGTGCTGTTTTATGGCTGAAATGTACTTCCAAACTGCAGCTTAATTTGATAGAAGATGGAAAACAAAAGCAGATATCAAAACAACAAATAAACAACAGGAAGAACCTCCTCACATTGCTTACTCCTAAATGAATAGTGGGTTCATTATTAAGCCTTCAAAATTAGAATGATAGCAAGAAATCTCTACAAAACATTAACAACAATTGAAGAGCATGTACATAACCATACAACAAAGTAGATCAATACCTCACTTCTTCATTGGTCTTCAAGAGTTTGATATACAAGGGAGCTCCACAACCATCATCTCCAAGTTGTACAATCTCCTATTACTTCTCTCTTTCTTTATATTCTCAGGAGAGTGTTCTAGAAGAGTGCCCCCAGGAGAGTGTTCCACAAGATGCATAGACAAGTGTTCAACTACTCCACACATGTGAATCCTAAGGTGGGGTGCTCCAACTAACTTCGTAGATAATCGTGCATGAATGCCAAATAGGTGGAGTGATTCACATACAATGCTTGGTCAAAGGTCTTGGGACCTTAAACAACCTAACAAAATAGCAAGTGTTTTCAATGTGTAACCTCTGATCATCAACATGTGCCATAAATTCTCCAACAAACTCCTCAAAGGGGGATGAATTAGGGTTTTGACCAAGCAAAATCTTGATCACGTAATAAAATAATGGGCTCCAACTGGTATGCCCTCCATAAATGTGCGACCACTTCCTTAAAATAGCATGTTGGACCCAAGGTAACCTCCATCATGTGAAAACGCTTAGGGTTTTGACCATGTGTCAAAGATAGCAAGGGTGCCCTCATAAATAACTCCTTAGCACATCCTCCAATGCATCATAACCCTCTAGCAATGTGCAAGGAAGGAGTCAACAATAATAAAATAATCATCCTCAACCAACTCCTCTTAGGTGCGCCCTAGAGAAGTGTGCCAACCTCGAACAAACAATAAAATAATCTCTACCATGCCATAGATCCACGTGTAGCCCAACTAACTCCAAAACCAGGGGGATGGCCCTTCCACTCGAGCAAAATAGTAATAAACTATGGTGAGCTACTTCAACATGTGTGCCATTGATGGAGTGCGCTCCATCGAGGTGTTGTACCATGTAATACAATTTTTCTCTTAGCAAATCTCCCCCATTGTACCTGTTATCCACTATCCTATGGATAACTACGAAGATCATGTCTCGAGACCCATAGGTCCTAGACATGGAGTGCCGAGAGGCAGATGACTTGAGCTTGGCCCCGGAGGGCCCATCTTTTCTTCAGTGCAACCTGTCTATTAGCAACAACATCCATCCCACCAGCCTGGTCCTGAAGTGTTGAGATTTGGGTACCTTGGAAAGTGGTCCCTTTGTGTTTGTGAGTCTCTAAACACAAAGGGGGAGACTATTACCTTTGTTACTTTACTTTATGATTCTAATTTCACTTTGACTTAGGAGATTTAAGTCAAAAGTGAAATATATCACTTAAGTCATTAAAGTGACAATTAATTCACTTTGTCAGTGAATTAATAGACATAAAGCAAACTAAGGAAAGTGGGTTTCCTAAGTGAGATTTTGGGATTGAATCTCACCCATTGATTAGACTTGGCTAGATTGGATCTAGGCCATTGATCTTTTAGGGTTTGGCCAAAGGAGGCTAAAGGAGGGAATAAGGCATTTATGAGACTTATTCTTCACTTGAGAGGAGAGGAGAAGAGAAGGAGCACTTGGGCGCATTTCTTGAGGAGAGGAGGGCGCACAAGCTTGAGGGTTTGAGGAGGAAGCCATTGCTTGAGTGGAGGTTGCTTGGAGAGGTCTTCCATGGAGTCTTAGCCATTTCTAGGTGGAGGGCGCATGCTTGTGGAGGAGGGCGCATTTACTAGAGGAGGGGTGCAGTCTTGAGAGGAGGGCACCCTTCTAGTAGAGGAGGCTTCATCTATAGGTTGGAGGATCACTCATATGGTTGAGGCTTTCTCTAGAGATATAGAGGGAGCCTTTATGAGTGAGAGCGCAAGCATCTAGGAGGAGGGCACATTCTATGGAGGAGGGGCGCACATGCTAGAGGAGGGCGCACTCTAGAGTTTTGGAGGGCGCATATAGCCATGGAGAGTCTCCTATCTTGAGGAGAGGCCTCTTTCATTCACTTAGGCGCATTCTTGTGAGTAGAGGGCGCAAGTGTGAAGAAGGGCACACCATTTGGAGTTTTTGCTTGAGGAGGGGGCGCACTTGAGGAGAGGGGTGCACTATCTCTTTGTGGGTGGCTATCTTGAGAGGAGGGAGCTACTACAAAGCCAAAGCAAAGGAAAAGGCAAGGTTAAAGGCAACAAAGGCAAAGTCAAAGGAAAGGCACAAGGAAAAGACAAAAGCAAGCAAAGGAAGAAATGCACACCAAGGCAAGGGGCGCCTTACTTCAAAAGGCTAGCAGGGAGGTCTTCAAGCAACTCCAAGGCATTCGAGAGTGGTTGCTATTGTACTAGGTTCACCTGTATATGTTTCTTGTGTTCTACATTTTTCTTTGAGGCATGTTGCCGTCCTTATACACACTTGCAAACGTGAGCTAAGTCCGACTCACTTAGTGTGTCCTTGGAGGCACAATGCCTAGGTTCACAGCTCATGCTGTCACTTTGACTAGAACCTCTTCCGTCTAGGCTCACTCCTAGGGAAGCCAAGGGGGGTAGTCCCTAGTTTCTAGTTAAGTTTTAAAGTTAAGTTCTAGGATTTGATTTTAATTATTTACAAGGTTTGGGGGATTCTAATCCTAAGATGCACAAGTAGCAATGCAGGATGTAAGGTTAGTATGTTAAGCAAGCCTTTTCCTAGGGCAACTAAGACTAGTGCCTAAGATTGGGCAAGGGGTCAACTAAATTAAAGGGTTTTTCGTTACAAAAGAATTACAAGTTACTTACAAAAGAATAATTTAATCAAATATTAAGTACAAGGTTTACAATTAAAGAATGCTCGAATACAACAAACAAGCTAACCACTTTAATTATTTTATGTGCAGGGTACAAGGAGATCAAAGCATCACATCATCATCAATACATCAACAAATAAGATTTATGATTTTTAAGCACACGTATTATGAAGATGAAGAATACCCACTCTTAGTTATTAAACCTACGAAAATATTTAGAATTTTTAGTCCAAGGGTGGATTATTAAGGTTTCTTAAGATCTTTAGATTTAGTTACCTTTATTAATCTTTCACCAAAGCCTCCTCCTCCTATTGTCAAATGGCTGCTGGATGCTCAAGATAGTATAGCAACGAGGCTAACCCTAGCTGTCACAGTCAGCCCAAAGCATTGAGTTTTTATGGAAAGGACACTCCTTCGTGCCCCAAGACCGTCCCCGGCCTATCACCGTCCGTTGCCCTCCTTAATACCCGTTTTAGATGGTAAAGATGGTGGTCTAAGGTACCCTAAAGAGTCTATTAAGTTAAGATATGAATTAGGTAGACTTTTAGGAGTGTTTTAAGGATTTTATGACACTTTTAAAATGTGATTTAGTGACTTGGCCGAAACTCACTTTAACCAAAAATGTGTTGCTTAAGCTTATGAAATGAAAGGCATTAACACATATATGCTATGTGAGAGCAAATCAATTAGTTGCACAAATAGATAGCTTGCAAAGTAAAGAAAGAAATTACAAGGGAAAGAACAACTTGCCAACCAAGAAATGAAGGACAATCACACTTATTTTATGTTTGAGAGCATTTGGATATGAGCATTAAGTGTGAGAAAGAAAAAGATTTAAGTGTTTGCCTACAATATCAATTTATCAATGAGATTACTTAAGCATGTGGTAAATGGCCTTAAAGATCAATGCATGAAAGAAAAACATCATTTACTTATTGAAGCACTTAAGCATTTAGAGTTATAGATCTAAGCATCTAAGATCAAGATTAAACTTTGAAGAGCTTTAAACATGCAAATAGATCTAGTTAAGTTATTATGCCCAATAGGCTTAAGCTAAGGATTAATCATGTATGAGATCTAGATCTAGAATATTTTAGAACATTAACCATTTAGATCACAACCACATATTAAAACCTTACCACTTGGGGTATTCCTTTCCCAATAGGTAGGCAATTAATTAGCTTGCTTAATCTTTAGGAAATATTGAGGAAAAGAGAGAGGCAAGCAAGCAAGAGAATGAAACAAGGAGAAAGACAAGAAGCAAACAAACAAGCAAACCAAAACCCTACCCCACGTCTTAGGCTTGGAGGATGCCCAACATCAACCAAGCCCCACGTCTTAGTAAAAAAGGCAAGGAAATGCAAAATGATGAAAATCTATGCTAAGCCCTAGCTACCCCAAGGATCACACGTGGGAGGAGGCCGTACCACTCCTTCTCCCACAACTATGAGTCACCTAAAGCAAGAAAGAAGGAGAAGAAATGAACAAGAATGCTTAAAAATTGAAAAAGGAGGTTGAGAAAAAGCTACCAATCCCTTTGGGGGGTCTTTGAATGTTGTGTGGATGCCTTTGGGTAGCCAAAACCCCTCTTAACCAGATATGAACCTGCAAAAAACAGCAAGCTAAGCTTGCTGGAAATGCTACACACAACAATACAAATGAAGAAAAACTTTTGCTTTTTAGGGCAAAAATTTTTCTTCAGAAAATTTGATGAAAATTTATATTTTGGTGACCATAAAACTATGTTAAGCTAGTTGAAAATAAGTATGGAATGAAAGCATATAGAGAATGAGCAATAGATAGAGAAAGAGGGGAGTTTATGTGAGTCTCAATGAAAGACTTTTCCTTAAGGCATTCCAAATGAAACTCTTGAAGCCAACCTGCAAGATCTAACACAATGGCATGCATACAATAGATAATATGGATGGTTAAGCTAACAAGATGAAATACTTGCACCTTATCTAGCTAACCAACATATATAGATCTACAAGACTACTCTTTGCAAGATCTACTCAAATAAAATACTTTACTTAAGATCTATCAATGCATCCATCATATTAAACCAAAACAATGTTACCTAATGTGTTGTAAGAACCAAAACAGTTGTAGCTCTTCCCAAAATCCTCCAAAGTTTCTCCTTTATTATTACTCAAGAAAGTGGATCTTGGAGAAATACTTGCTCCAAAACCCTAAGAGCCAAAGAATGGAAATGATGGGACAATGAGAGAGAGAGAGAGTGGACAATCAAGTAGCATAACAATAGCTCAAGATATGGTGAGTTGGGAGTGAGGAGAGGGATCTATTTATACTTGGAGAGGCAAACTCACTCCTCTTGGATCAATGCCAAGTGTCCACCACCAAGCAATTGAGTAGATCCCAAGGCTAGGGCGCACCATCTAGGGTTTGGATCCTAGATCTAGGGTTTAGAAAGAGTGGAAAATGTTGGGATCAAGCAAAAGGGTGTGGGAGGCCTTGGGATTGATGCCAAGGAAGGTGAGAGGGTTCAAATAATTTTTAAAAAATTATTTGGGAAGTTTCTAGATGGAGGGGGGCGCACTTCTCCAAGGAGGGCGCAACTTTTGGGGATGAGGGAAAGGATGTAGGGTGAGAGATGAGGGAGATGGTGTTGGGATGAGGCAAGGAGGGATGTGGGGGTGAGGAGGAGCATACCAACCAATGGGAGGAGCCTCCCACCAATTAAAACAAAGATGCCATGTCTCTCTCCTAAAGGAGGGCGTAACTTTCCCCCTAGGGCGTCACCTTTTGAAGAGGGTAAGAGGGGGAGAGGGTAGAAAAGGTTAGAACAAGGTTGGGTGGTTAGGTTAGGCTTAGGGAGTCTCTCTCCAACTTAGATCCATCATTTAACGTCTTTTTAACTTATTATTACATTTTTACAATTTTGCCATGTTTAGACTTTAGCAATTAAAATCGCTGTTTTAGATTG
>ML784093.1:217044-227925 GCA_009831015.1 Picea engelmannii | reverse complement strand
CATTGATGATTGTTCTCGTAAAACCTGGATATATTTCTTAAAGACTAAAGATGAATATTTTAGCAGATTTGAAGATTTCAAGAATCTTGTTGAAAATCAAACAGGCAGACGCATCTGAGTTTTCAGGACAGATAATGGTAAAGAATTTGACTCCTTCAACTACGATGAACTCTGTCGGGCTTCTGGAATTAAGAGGGAGCTAACTGTGCCATACAACCCTTAGCAGAATGGGGTTGCTGAAAGAAAGAATAGAACTATCTGTGAAGTAGCTAGGGCCATGATGTATGACCAAAACTTACCTTTATCTCTTTGGGCCGAGGCTACCAGTACTGCAATCTACATTCATAATAGATGTCCACACAAAGCCCTTGAAGCGAAAACTCCTGAAGAAGTTTTCACTAGAATTAAGCCTTCAGTTGATCGTTTGAGAATCTTTGGCAGTCCAGTCTATATTCACATTCCAAAAGAGAAGAGGACTAAACTAGAGCCCTCCGGAAAGAAATGAACTTTTGTGGGATACAGTGAAACCTCAAAAACTTACAGGATTTATATCCCAGGTCAAAAGTTCATCAAAGTAAGCAGAGACGTGACGTTTCATGAAGAAACAACTTTTCGTCGGGCCATCGAACTTCCATGTGATTCAGAGGAGCAGGAAGCTACACTAGTTGATTCTCCATATTCTCCTCTTCTATATGAGCAGAGGGAGGAAACTTCAGAACTTCCAGTGGATCCCTCAAGGGATACTATTGAGTTTCCAATGGAGATACCTCCTGTTAAAAGGAAACCAGCCTGGTGTCAGGAAATGTTGAAAGAAGCAGAAAATCATTCAGCTCCTAAGGGCACCTTCAGAGAAAGCAAGAAACCAGATAAGTACTCCGGTCTCATAGCTAATTTAAATATAACTAATTTAAATACTGTGATTGATTCAGAACCTTCCACATTTGTAGAAGCCTTCAAACATCAAGTGTGGAAAGATGCTATGAATGAAGAATACGACTCTATTCTAAAGAATGATGTATGGACTGTAGTCCCTAGACCTCATGGCAAATCAATAGTAACTTCAAAATGGCTTTATAAGATAAAGCATGCAACAGATGGCAGTATTGAGAAATTCAAGGCGAGATTCGTGGCTCGTGGTTTCTCTCAGAAAGAAGGAATTGACTACGACGAGATTTTTGCTCCAGTTGCCAGGTATACTTCAATAAGGATTATTATCTCTCTTGCAACAGTTTTTGGTTGGAAACTTCACCAAATGGACGTTAACACTGCTTTTCTTAACGGTGAAGTTGAATAAGAAGTATACATCGAGTAGCCTGAAGGTTTCGTGGTACATGATAAAAGATCTCACGTGTGCAAACTCAAGAAAGCCCTGTATGGGTTAAAACAAGCTTCGAGAGCTTGGTATGGTAGAATATACAATTTTTTACGAAGTCTTGGATTCACCAAGAGTATAGCAGATCCAAATCTTTATATTAAGATTGTGCAAAATCATCTAGTTATCCTAGTCTTATACGTGGATGATTTGTTTCTCACTGGAGAGGAAAACTTGATAGCTCAGACTAAGAGGGAGCTTTCTGCAGAGTTTGAAATGAAAGACTTGGGGCTCATGCATTATTTCTTAGGCTTGGAGGTATGGCAAAAACCAGGTGAGATTTTTCTCTCACAGGGTAAATATGCAGTTGATGTGCTTCGCAGATTTGACATGATGGATTGCAAGTCCATGACTACTCCAATGATTTCTAACCTAAAGAAACTACAAGATCACGTTACAGGTTCAGATCCTGAAGATCCCACCTTACGACAGATCATTGGATCTTTGATGTATCTCGTACATACGAGACCAAACATTTGTTATGTGGTAAATGCTCTCATCCAGTTCATGTGTGAACCAAAGCATATACATATGGTTGTTGTGAAGCATATTCTGAGATATGTTCGGGGAACTATAGCTTATGGTCTCAGATACACTTCTAGTGGAGGTGTAATGCTCCATGGTTTTATAGATTCAGGTTGGATGGGCAATACAGTGGATCGGAAGAGCACTTCCGGATATTGCTTCAGTTTGGGTTCGACAATGATTTCCTCGTCTAGTAGGAAACAAGGCTCCATAGCCCAAAGCACTGCAGAAGTAGAATATATTGCTGCAAGTGCTGCTAGCAGAGAAGCAGTGTGGCTTAGGAAGCTACTTTCAGACTTGTTCAGTTCAGAGCTTGAACCCACAGTCATTCACTGTGACAATCAGAGCTGTATAAAGCTCTCCGAGAATCAGTGTTTCACGACAGATCGAAACACATTGAGATGAGATACCACTATGTCCGGGACATGGTTCAGAAGAACGTTCTCAACATTCAGTATGTTCCGACGACAGATATTTTTACCAAGCCACTGTCCCTGACAAAGTTTGTATACTTTCGTGACAAGCTTGGTGTAACTGAGAATGCTTCTCTTGCTGAGAGGGAGTGTTGATTTTAAAGCAGCTGCAAGAACCATTCTCCGGGAGGGTGGCAAAGACCCTAGTCGAGATCTAGGGCCCCCCAGTGCACTCCTGGGGTTCTTGGTCTGGGACCAAACAATCAGTGCCATGGAAAAAGACCCTTGTTAGGGCCCCCAGTAGATAACTGGGGTTCTTGGTCTGGGACCAAGCAGCAAAGACCCTTGAGAGGGCCCCCAGTATATGACTGGGGTTCTTGGTCTGGGACCAAGCAGTGAAAGTCCCTAGATAGGTCTAGGGCCCCTGGACATGTTCCAAGGTACCCATGCCTGGGGCATGGGTTGATCCTTGGTCTTGTACCTTAGTGGATAAAGCCTTAGAAATGTTTTGGGGCAACCTGGTCCTTGATCAGGTGTTTGTTGGTGTATGACCCCGTTTGAAGGCTGGCATGACCACATGAGGGATTGAATCCCATATGTAGTGATGATAAAGTTAAAAAGGTCACCTTGAGAATTTATATGGACATGTGTAAACCTCTCCTAAACCCTCCACCCTTGGCCTGTGGGGTTGAGTTTGTTTGGGGTTTGTGTTTTGTATTTTTTAGGGGTTAATACAAGAAATAATTAATTAATAGAAATTGAAAATATATTTAACTAATATTTATATTAATTAAATATATTATTTTTATTATTATTTATTTTATTTAGCCCTCACCCAAAAGTATAAATATAGACCCCTCCCTCTTCATTCTTACATTCATTATTCCTCTCTCCTAAATGTGGCGGATTGATCTCCTTGCAACATTGCAGTCTCCTTGCAACAATTTCAACCTCCTTGCTTCAGATTAGCAACTCCTTTTAGTAGCAGTCTTTCAGCCTTTTCTCTTGTGGCTGAGCTTATTCTAGGTCCTTGTTGATTGTTTGTTTCTGCTATGAGTTTAGGGAGTGTCTTCTGCTTAGAACACTGATATTGCTGCCCACTGTGATTACTATCAGCCAACAAACCCTCTTCTCAGTCTGCCATCCCCTATTTGAGTGCTTTGTGAGGGCCGCGACACCCATAGTAAGGTGGCTGGGCCATCCTTAAGACAACGTTCCCTCCTCCTAGCTGATCCATTTTTGAATGAGGGTTTGTAGGGTGCTCTCTTGGTAAACTTGTGTGAAGTTCTGGTGGAGGTTTATCTGTCCTATAATTCTCTTTGACAAGAGATCTTACCCATGAGGTAGATCCATGATCTTGGACTTTTTCTGAGCATATATGCAGTGGCTATTTATCCCTTATGTGTGGCATGAACTCCTTCAGTGATTAGAGGTAAGACTTCAAGGTAAGATCCATCTATTTAAATCTGTATGTTGATTCTGAAGGTTATCATTGTTTAGATTTGCATGTTATTTTAATTCTGAAGCTTAGATCTGTATGCTCTTTGAATCTGAAGTTTTCCTTTAGCTTAGATCTATATCAGATCTACTATTTAGATTTGTTCCTTTGCTTAGACCTACATCAGATCTATTGATTAAATTTGTTCCCTTCGATCTATATCAGATCTACTGTTCAGATCTGTTCCCTTGCTTAGATCTACATCAGATCTATTGATTAGATCTGTTCCTTTAGATCTATATCGGATCTATTATTTAGATCTGTTCTTGAGTTTAGATATGTATCAGATTCAGTGATTGGATATGTTCTTTAGCTTAAGTCTATATCAGATCTAGTTTCTGTTTTCATAATCTTATGATTTTGCTTCTAATAGATCACTGGTTGAATTTAATTATAGTCAGATCAGATTAGAGTGTTGTGCACACTCAAAAGTTGGTTAAAATTCAAATCTAATTGTTGTTCTTCCTCTGATCTGTATTTTCCGAGTTCAACAATTCAGTATTATATTTGGTTTATTGTTCTAAAGGTTGTTATATCTAACTGAATTTTAAAAGACATTATTTGTTCTGCTTTACTTCCCTAATTCTAACACTTGGCCCTCATTGCACCCAAATGCTTGGACTTCCCCTGACCACATCACCCACTTACATGGCTTGGATGAGGTCTCTTCCGGGAACTTCCCTTTTCCAGTGGACACTAGCCCAATAGGACGCCTTTTCCTTTTCTCCAGACTTGTATTGTAGGCTTGTGTAACGTCTTTGAGCTTTTAACTGATGTATTAGGGGTTTTATGCGCATGTTTAATAATATTGATGATGAGATGTGATTGACATTGCTATGATCCCTGTGACTGATGAGCCCATGGAGGGCGTAGCTTTTGATGTGCAGGACCATGCCCGACAGACAGGTACCATTTTGGACCGGTACACATGGGGAGATGATCAGTTCAGACCTCCATGGGGCTGAAGAGCCCATCAGGTGGATGCTGAGACCCCATCAGAGGGCAAAGACAGGACAAAGATGGATCAGGGGCTTTGTATTGAAGAAGAAGAGGATGTTCCACCATAGGCACTTTGGCAGAGCTTGACCTAGGGGGATTGACCCTCTTTCAGTGGAACGTTGGCCTTGGAGGGCCTGAGACGTCTCCTTTGATGACCATGACATCATCCAGCCTATTGGACATCTTGGGAGGTAGACTGGGCAGTATTGGCACATGTGGCATGATGGAGGAGCCCAAGGAGGGCTAACGTTTTGCTCCAGGATGCCCCATTTGCCCTAAAAGGGGCTAACGTCTCCTTTGGAGGGGCTTCGTGTCTCTTTTCAACTTGATTTGGTTTTTAAATTAATATTTTAATGTAAAACATTATGATTTTAATATTTTGGTCTTGTCGGCCTTTTTCATGACCTAAAATGTAAAATTAGGTCATGGTATGGTATAAATGAAGGATTTTCACCTTCATTTTTTCATCACAACTTACTCACTCCATAAGGAGATCTGAAATTTGCGCCCTCTCTTGGGTTATTGGCTGATTTAGTGATGCGCAATTGTTGAAGGAGGATTATTTTGGCATGTTTTGGCATTTCTCTTGAAGGAAGGTGTTACAACTAGGGTTTGCATTGATATTTCTTGGTGATATGTAAGTAATTTTCTGCAAAACTTCTTGAATCAATGGTTGTAGTTTCATTTCTTGCATATGTTTATGATTTTTGTTGAACAAAACCCGAGGTGACAAGCACACAAGTAGGTCCTTGTCTCATGTCCCCTTTGAGAGAAATTTTTAGCCATTGAAGAAGAAGAGAGCCTAGTCGTTGCTACACTCTCTTTCTCTCTTCATTTATTGCTAGCCGTACTATCTACAAGCTAAGAAGAGAGCGACGCTTTAAGCCTAGGTCTACTACACTTTGGGCCAATTTTTCCAGGTTTTGCTGAAAGAGCCTTGCTGTAGCAACACTCTTCATCATCAAACCCTCTAGTCTTCGTTTTATGCTTCATCTTTCAGCTAGCCGTTTTTCCATTGAGTTAAGGAAGGAGGAGAGATCACAAAGGCCTAGTTCACCTACACCGAAGTGACCCTCTCTTCCCTAGGGTTTTGACTTAGGGGTCTTGCTTCAACAACACCTCAAAGCCTTTCCCTCTAGTTCTCAAGCCATTGCGTCCTTTAGCTCTTGCGTACTTCACCTTTTGACTCCATTAACCCTAAGGCACTGATCTGAATACCTCTTGCGTTGAAGTGAATTTACTCAAAACTACTCTCAATACATTGAATGAAACCCTAACTACACTAACCCTAGCTTATAAACTAACCCTATTGACTAAGTGCTGCCGTCATCTCTTGATATTAATCACTAGTGCAGCTAGACGTTTTCTTTATGAGCAATTGAATAATCATTAGAGGCATTAATTGAATGAAGTGCCTATTTATTGCATTGAATGCCACGTTATTCCAACATTTATTGAAGAAGTGATATTATTTCATTGCTATTTTATAAACATTGACTTCGTCAATATTTATTGTCAAATTGCTTATATGTTTATCAGATAGTCGTTAACTTATATGAAGTACTAACCCATTGAGCTAGTTTGCACATATCAGTTTATTATTGCTTTGTCTCAGGTAGGTACATCTCATTGGGGGTTTTACTTTATTGGACTTTTGGCCATCTGCTCGGTGGTGACTTGTGAGGGGGGGAATAACTACTTTATTCTGTAATCTTTTGCCTTCTCGAAACCCCAGGTCACCGGGGACGTCTCCCCTGGGCCTTACCACCCTAGAGAGAAAGAACCATCCCATTGTGGTGACATTGGGTGGGATTGGTTCTTGTTACGCCAGTTTGACTCTTCGACCTTTAGCCTTTTGTCCTTGCTACAAACTGTGCGATAACATGGCCTAAAGGAAAAACTATGGAAGATGCAGTTGTTATTGGAACAAAAGAAGGTGGTTTGTACAAGTTAAAAGGTCACTCAGATGTAGCCTTGCCTCACTCTACTGAAAGTCCTTGTGAACTTTGGCATAGAATACTAGCTCACATCAACTACAAAGGCTTACCATATGTAAGCAATGTAGTTACGATTTACCAGAATTATAGGTTGATCATGAAGGTATATGCAAGGGATGTGCACAAGGAAAGAACATAAAGAATCCTTTTTCAAAGAGCGACAGTAAAGCAAAAGGAATCTTGGAACTTGTCCACTCAGATGTATGCGGTCCAATGCCATCAACCTCTCTAAGCGGGTATGTATACTATGTATCCTTTATTGATGATTACTCTCGTAAGACTTGGGTTTATTTCTTGAAACCAAAAGATGAAGTATTTGGAAAGTTCAAGGAATTCAAAGCCTTGGTAGAAAACCTTTCCGAAAGAAAAATCAAGATATTTAGGTCAGATAATGGAGGAGAGTACACCTCAAATGAATTTGGAAGCTTTTGCAAAGATGTCGAGGTTAAGAGGGAGCTCAACACTCCCTATAATCCTCAACAAAATGGTGTAGCAGAAAGAAAGAATAGAACAATTATGGAAGCAATAAATGTTGATTTTTCATAGCATTAGGTTAAGCATGTAGTTCATTTAATTTCATCATGTCTTAACCATAAACAAGAATGTTGCAGCAACCAAGATCACAAGAAGAAACACCATGCACAAGAACACACGATATATCCTGGGAAACCCTTCTCAAACAAGGGAGAAAAAAACCCAGCCAAATCCTTTTTTATATTCTTCAAGAGAAAGACCTTTCACCACCAAGAATGACTTAGCACACAAGAGGGTGCTTAAGCCCTAGAACACTAGCGCCCAAGAGAGGTGCGCACCTTTGCCAAAGAGAAGTACTTGCTGAAATTTCCAAAACATATGAGAAGGATATGATTCTACAATGGAGAATCATCTCCTACTTATATTAGACTTTGACCAATTAACAAGGGCATCCATTGGCACAACAGGGCCGACCTCTCTAAGTCAAATGTACTTTATTATTATACTTATTATTATAATTAATATTCACATTATTAATTATCTTCTTTATTTAATCATATTAACATAGGGCCGACCTGTACCCTTTACATAATAACTAGGGTTACAGGTAGGTCTGACTCTTGAACAATATATAGCAAAGGATCTAATACACCCACTAGTGCTCATCCACTAGGGGCACATCCATAGGGATGCCATGGACCTGATTCACTGCATTACACAGATGAACCAGGTCTTCACACGTTCACCTGTGCTCGTCCACAGACACATCCACTCTACAGATTTGCTTTCCCACTGCCACCAAGAGGAGGATTATCTGGAGTCTTCTCGTCAACTCTGTTGCTGTTCAGAGGAGGCCGTCACATCATCTTCATTCTTGTTCACATGATGATGTGCCCAACTCTTTTGGGATTTCCCACGTTCACCTTGTGCTCAGCCATAGGCACATCCTAACTCAACAGATCGGTTTTCCATCATATGATCATCTGGAGTTCTTCTCTCTCACGTCATGGAGGAGGCCATATCTACATTCCTAGCCCTGTCCTAGGCTGGAACCACGAACCCTTTCTTAGGGGCTTTCTCTCAGGTTTGGAAGCTGAGAGTAAGACTTCACCTAGCTGCTATATTCCACATCTCACAGGTTTGTAAGCTGGAGGATGTCTCCTATAGCTGCATTCATCAATAATAAAGACTATGATGCACGATCAAGATCTTCCAATGCACTTATGGGCTGAAGTAGCAAGAACAACAGTTTATGTCCAAAACAGATTATCCCATAGTGCATTTGGATTCAAAACTCCCGAAGAAATGTTCACCGGAAAGAAGCCAGAAGTAAGCCATCTCAAAATATTTGGTTGTCCAATATTTGTACACATTCCAAAAGAAAAGAGAACCAATTTGGATCCTTCAGGAAAGAAGGGAATATTTGTTGGATACTGTGAGGTCTCTAAGGCCTTCAGAATCTACATACCAGGTTACCATCATATTGAGATCAATAAAGATGTAACCTTTGATGAAGATGCAGCACTCAAAAGATCAAGGAAATGCCAACTTGAAGAAGTATATGTAGAAGAACTTGTAGCTCCCAGAGTTGCAGAACCTGTGAAGGAAGTTACAGTTACCCCTAATGATGAGATTCTAGAAGATCATGATATGATAGAATCTCAAGAACCTTCCCGTATGACGATCTCTCACAAGAGAAAGCTAGCTTGGGTGAGAGAACTTATTCAAGATGGAGAGAAGTATGGTGCCCCATAAGGAACCATGAGATAAAGCAAGAAACCTAAGCCATTCTCCAACTATATGGCCTTGATGTGTGATCTCGTAGAAAAGGAACCTACTTGCTTTGAAGAAGCCATTTAGAAGAAAGAATGGATGGACGCCATGACAGAAGAATACTAGTCCATTATAAAGAACGATGTATGGGAAGTAGTTCCCAGACCAAAGAACAAAGATGTGGTATCTTCCAAGTGGATATACAAAATAAAACATGCAACAAACGTAAGTATTGAAAAACATAAGGCAAGATTTGTGGCCCGTGGTTTTTCTCAAAAGGAAGGTATTGACTATGAAGAAACATTTGCTCCTGTAGCCATATACACTTCTATCAGAACCATCATAGCTCTTGCAGCCAAAATGAAGTGGAAGTTACACCAGATGGATGTGAAAACAACTTTCTTAAATGGTGTTATTGAAGAAGAAGTGTATATAGAACAACCACAAGGATTTGAAGTTGAAGATAGAAAAACTCATGTCTGCAAGTTGAAGAAAGCTCTGTACGGGTTGAAACAAGCTCCTAGATCTTGGTATGGCAGAATTGATAGTTTCCTAACGAGCTTGGGCTTTACCAAAACTAAAGCTGATCCTAACCTTTACTTCAAGGTTGTGAGTGACGAGCTAGTTATATTGTTACTATATGTTGATGACTTTTTCTTAATAGGAGAAGAAAAGCTCTTCACAGATTGCAAGAAGAAGCTTGCTGCAGAGTTTGAGATGAAAGACCTAGTCCCGATGCATTATTTCTTAGGTTTTGAAGTTTGGCAGAGCCTAGAGAAGATCTTCCTTAACCAAGGGAAGTATGCAGTTGAAATACTGAAGAGATTTGACATGTTGGAATGTAAAGCCATGAACACACCCATGGAAACGAATTCGAAGCTCCTGGTTGATACTTTGTTAGAGTTGGTTGATGCTACTCTATACAGACAAATTATTGGATTGTTGATGTATCTGGCGAATGCCAAACCAGATATATGCTTTGCTGTGAACACCTTGAGTCAGTATCTGGTGGAGCCTAGACGTGTTCACCTTGTAAGTGCAAAGCATGTGATGAGATACCTTAAGGGTACGTTGGATTATGGTCTTTGTTATATTGGAGATCATGACTTCAAACTGTATGGTTATACTGATTCAGATTGGGGTGGAAGTGCTTCAGATAGAAAGAGCACTTTAGGATGTTGTTTCAGTTTGGGGTCAACCATGACTTCATGGCAAAGCAAGAAGCAATCCAATATTTCTCTCAGCATCGCAGAAGCGGAGTACATTGCAACATGTTCTGCCAGTTGTGAAGCCATATGGCTTTGAAAGTTGTTGACAGGTCTGTTTGATCTGGAGATGGAAGCCACCGTGATTCTATGTGATAATTGGAGTTGTATAAAGATGATGGAGAACCCAATGTTCCATGATAACTCGAAGCACATAGAGATCCGGTATCACTACATTCGTGATATGGTGTAGAGGGGAGCTGTAAAGCTCCAATATGTTGGCATAGATGAGCAGGTTGCAGATGTGTTGACCAAACCTTTGTCTCGTGTGAAGTTTGAGTACTTCCGAGACAATCTTGGTGTAGTCTGAAATGACCTCCCTCGAAAGGGGGAGTGATGCTGATGATACTACGATATCCTGACCAACAACGGGTAGCTTCGTTAGGATTTTATATCCTAGGGGATTGATCTTCCCTGGACAGATCCCAAAGGTCCGGTAAGGACGGTCTGTCATAGTACCTGTGTATGTATATGCCAACTATGGTCAATAGTGGTAGCTCTGTTAGGATTTTATATCCTAGGGAATCTTATGATTCTTGGGCATATCCTGAAGGTTCTGTAAGGA